>CM056952.1:15707905-15941294 GCA_029856935.1 Cyclocarya paliurus | reverse complement strand
ACTTGGCACCAAAACAGTCTCTACATCCCATTGAGTTAAATCACAAAGTTGTAGCCACACCAACAAATGCAATTCTCAAGTACCTTACAACCTATAGAAGGCTCATTGGAAGGCTCATCTACTTAACAATTACAAGGCCAGATATCACTTATGATGTGAATGTTCTGAGTCAGTTCATGGATAAGCCTTCACAAACTCATATGCAGTCAGCCTATAGAGTTCTCAGATATCTCAAAGGATCCATAAGCCATCAAGATTATACTTACACTTAAAGGCATATAGTGACTCTGATTGGGCTGCTTGCCCCGAGACTAGGAGGTCTGTTACAAGTTTTTTGTGTATTCATTAGAGACTCATTAATAAGTTGAAATTTTAAAGAAACAAGTAACTGTCTCTAGGTCTTTAGCTGAGGTTAGAATATAGGGCATTAGCTTCTACAAGTTGTGAAATCATGTGGCTCCTTGGTTTGATAAAAGAAAGAATTTAACATCAATAATGGACAATCTGCTCTCCTGTTCTGTGATAACCAAGCAGCCATCACCACATTACAAGGAATCCTATCTTCCATGAAAGAACTAAGCACATAAAACTGGACTGCCACTTTGTTCGAGAAAAAGTCCTAGCTGGAATTATCATTTTTTACTGTCCAAGATGGGAATCCTAAACATCTATGCCCATCTTGAGGGGGAGTCTCACAAAATAAAATGTAATAAGAAGGATTACAAGCAAGAAGGACATGAGGACACTAAGCATCAAAGCTGCAACACACAAAGCAACACATGTAGCAGCAAAAGCAAACCTGAAGTACACTACAACACTCAAGAAATAAATGCAGCAGCAAAAGTAAATAAAGCATACGACAGGAGCAAAAAGGAAGAAAGCTTTGGGCCTGAAAAGATTTGTGACTAAACCATACTGCCCATAAAAGTTACAGATTGTTACTTGTAATTGTATAGAAGATTTAAAGTTAGTTTTTAGAGCTTTTTCTCCAGCTTTTGTAATGTATAAATAGCAGTAGATTATGTGTTATTAGAGAGATCAATGAGAATAAGATTTTTCTCTACACTACTTGTGCATTTCGAATTTCTTTTCATGTTTTAACATTGGATTAAGCCTTCTCTTTTTGATGGCATCCCTAACAAGAACTTTTTGGTTTGAATATATTGGACTACTTCACGATCATTGTCCTTCTTATTTATCGTATCTTACTTTCAAAGGTTTATGTTTTTGCCGTCTGGTTTGCTTTTTGTGAATATAGGATGGAAGTGGGATTCAGTTCAAATCAACAACTTTTGGGAAATATCTTTGTGCCGAAACTAGAGAAGGAATCCTCAAAGTTGCAAACAGAACAGCTGCTTCAGGGTGGGAGACATTTAATGGACATTATTTGACTTCAGTGACGAAGGGCCTATTTTAGTCGAGGGCCCATTCTGAATTAAAAGCCCAAGTATAAAGAGAACCCCTTACAAAAGGCTCATAGATAGTTTAGGAAGACAGGAGTGCCCAAGGCCCAACAAAGTCATACCCCCACGCACCACCTTTTACGGAAAGATAAGGATTTCATGCAGGTACGTGATCAATTCGATTATGATTCATATCGATAAATTCTGTATTAGAGAAGCATCACGGGAGATTCTATATATAATGATCAGGTAACCCTAAGGTACTCTCTCTCTTTTTGGAATTCTTGTTTTCTCTTTGGCTCTTATTGACTTTAGCATTGGAGTTTTCCCAGGCGTACCACGCCAGCCATCCTCGGATCATAGCACAAGTGAATGGTTACGGATTGGGTGGGACACATCCTTTACATTGGTGCCGTCTATGGGATCTTTCTATGTTCTTTTCTTTACGTGGTTCTCATATGCTATGGGGAGAGAGAAGGGGTGAGAGAGAGAGAAGAGTTTCGAGTTAGCTGTCCCAGCAAATCCAGATTGAGAGTACTGCATCGAGTGGAAGGAGGAGTTTTTCTAGGGTTCAGGACTGCGTTTATGGGGTGAGGGGGGTGAAGGCATCAGGGTGAGAAAGGGAAGAGTTCGAGAGGGAGAGTGGAAAGTTGAGAGTTGAGAGTTGAGAGGTCTGAGGGAGAGAAAGAAGGCTTGAAAGAGATGAGTTCGAGAGAGAGAGTGGAGAGTTGAGAGGTCTAAGGGAGAAGGAGAACGAGGCTTCGAGGTCTCTGAAAAACTGAGGGTGAGAGCATTGAGGGAGAATAAGAGAGAATGAAGTAAACCGTGACGTGGGGAGAACCGGGTTTGGCTACGTCAGGAGTGTGGAGTGCGGTTAGGGAACCGGAGGTTGAGTAGTGCTTTTCTATACAATTATGACCATTCTCGTCTACCACTCATATTAATTGACTCTCCATCATCCACGCAAGTCCGCGACAACTTTTCGTGCGTTTTCAAAATGGAAAAGGCTTAGTAGCTCATTTTGGGCTTTTCATTTGAAGTGTAAAGGCAACGTGGCTAGGGCTGTAATTGAGTCGAGCCAAGCCGAGTTTTGGCTTGCCGAGCTCGAGCTCGAGATTTTTTTTTTATTCTTTGTTTGAGCTCGACTCGATAAGATAAACTCTTAACTCGAGCTCGAGCTCGAGCTCGTCCCACAAACGAGTTCGAGTCGAGCCAAGCCGAGCTCGAATTGTATTTTTTTTAATAATATTTAATAATTAATAAAATAAATAAATAAAATAAAAGACCTAATATTTAAATATATACAACTAACAAGTATACCTCTATTGAATTAAAAAATCTTAAAAAATTTATAAATAATTAAAATATCTAATTAGTTGATATTTATCCAAAATAACAATATATTAACCTATATATATTATTAATACATACACTTAATATGATAGCATATATCTATTTCATATATGGTTTCCACATACTAGTATATAAAATTATTAAATTTTATAGACATAAGTAATTAGATTTCATATTATAATTTAATTATAAAAGTGGTATGCTTATGTTATTAGCTAATACATATATATGTATATATACATAGATGTATGTATATATTTATCAATATATGAAGTGTTAATCGAGTTGAGCTAACGAGTCGATTCGAGAATAAACGAGCGAGCTTTAACGAGCCTTAACCGAATCGAGTCGAGTTTTGTCGGGTATGTATCATTTACTAATCAAGCGGGTATGTGCTTTCATGAACGAGTTTTTTTTTTTTCACGAGTCGAGTTCAATTCGAGTTTAACCGAGCGAGTACCGAGCAGGCTATCGAGTAAACTGGTTCATTTACAGCCCTAAATGTGGCCTTTACCAGTGGCCCTTCCCTTCTTCTTTTTTTATTTTTTATATTTTTCCTTCTCTTCCTCTCTCCTCTTCTATTTTTTCTTTCCTCTCTCATCCGTACATGCTGCCCCCTCCCCTCCCCTCCCCTCCCCTCCCCTCACCCTCACCCTCACCCTCACCCTCACCCTTACCCAGCTTTTTGCAAAAATGAAATATTGGAAATATTTCTCCAGTCTCTTTATTATTTATCTTATGGTTTTTGTTTCTGCAGCATGTTCCCTTTCAGTTCCTTCCAAATGAAAATAGTCTGAGGTGGTCTTGCATGGCGAGCCATAGAGTTGGGGAGATTGGTTTATCGGACTCAGGACCTTCAAATCACCATGTCCCTTATGCAATTTTTCAAGGATTTAGGCTTCGTTTGGATGACAAACTTATCTCAAATGAGTTCATTTTTAGAGTGACTTCGACATCCAAACACAAAGTGAGTTTCTTCGAAATGCAGTTGAAATGTGAAATTAGTGGCTGGGTCCCACACGTCTTCAGATTTCAGCCTTTGGTTCGACCCCACCTGACAATCTATGTAAGCATTAATTTTGTGTTTCCTCATCTCACTTCTTTTTTTTTTTTTTTCTTGTTTTCCCTCGAGAATGAAAAACTCTTTCCGTTGGTTGACTGCAAGTGCATTCCATTATTTGCTTTTTTTTTTTTTTTTTTGCTTGCAGGTTTGGTGGTGGAAGTGGGAGGCAAATTTTTCAAATGAAAATACTGTTTATAGGTGGGACCCAATTACTTTACAACTTTTCATAAATATATCTAAACTTATTTTAACATCCAAACACACATAAACTCATTTTAAGTGGACTCCACAAAATCTACTTAACTATCTCAACTCATTACTATTCATAAAGAACTAAACTCAGCTGAGCTGAGTTCAACATCCAAACGCAGCCTTAATGCTCCTTCCACAAGTTTCATATATGAGGATAATTTTCTTCATTATTTTCCATCAAAATCTTATTTAGTAATGCAAAATCTTAGATTATTTGCTAAACGGAATCCTTTCTTTTCTCAGCGAAAACTTGATTTAGCTTTGTTTGCTTCTCTGCTCATCATGTCTGACATAGGTCATTTAATTGTTTTCTTGCTTAGCAATCAAGAAGAATCTACTTTCGATTTTGGAGAGCTAGAAGTAGCAATTGTGCTGCAATGAGTTAAAGAAAAAAAAGTAGGGGGGACAGGGGAGAGAAGAAAAGAAAGAAAAAAAAAACACAAAAAAAGGGGAGGGGAGGGGCCACGGGTAGGGAAAAAAAAAAAAAAAAAAAAAAAAGGAGTAAAGGCGACACCTCATACGGGAAGAGTCCAAAATGACTCTAGCATTTTCTTTTTAAAATTTTATTTTTAAATATGGTTTAAATATAAATTAGTTTTTAATTTAAAATTTTTTAATTATTATTTAAATATAAAAATTAACATAAATTTTATAAATTTGAAAATAAAAATATTATTATAAATAAATTTTATACCCTTAGTGAAAACAGATCTCATGTTTTAGTTGAAAAACGAAAATCTAAGGTTATGCTTGGAGGGTGAGATGAGAATTTTGTGTTTTGTTTTAAAATTTAAAATATTATTTTTTAGTTTTGAGATTTGAAAAAGTTAAATTGGAATTTGAAAAAGTTATATTGGGATTTGAAAAAGTTGAATTATTTATTATATTTTGTATGGAGATTTGAAAAAGTGTAGAGATGAGATGAGATGAAGATGAGAATTTTGAATAAAACATATTTTCCAAACATATCCTAACTCTCTCGCTCTCTCCGTCATGGCAAGAGGAATAAGCAGCTTACCTGCTGGAGTCATGTTCCTGAATATTGCTCTACTCCTACTGATCCCTCATCAAACTTTCAGCTTTGAGCTGGTCCCAGGTTTCAGCTCTGGGGTCACAGTTACTTATGGGCACTGCCCTCCTTCTTCCATTGCTCCTTCTTCATGCGCCAATCACGACATAAGATACCCATTTCGACTAGAAGGCGAACCCACAAATTGCATTTACGCAGGGTATGAGCTCTCATGCGAGAACAACAACAATTCATTGGTCATGTACTACTCTGATGGTATTCTTGGTACTTTCTTTGGAAACGGGCAGAAATACTACTGCAGCAAATCAATTATGACAAGAAGACGATCCGACTGGTAGACTCAGGCATTCAAGAGGATAATTTCTCTTTCATCCCTCGTTGTTTTACAAACCAAGGTAATTTTACTCGGGGGCCGTCGGAATTCGCGGTGGTTCCTAGATATAGGACGACAGCAAAGGTCGTGGTTATTGTCAACTGTGAAAAGCCAATCATGAATTCTGCGTTCTATTGGCCTTTGGAAACTTCAACTTGCTCAAACTACTCTTCTTTATCATCCCCAAATTCCCAAAGGCACTCGTATCTTCTAGTTGACGGGGCGTCTGTGATGGATGTGGAGGGCTCGTGCAAAATAGAGCAAATGTCTCTGACATCGTGGCCAGGAAATTTGGCTCAAATATTTCCTGTACAGACCTGCGCAATGTATTCTTATCTGGTTTTGAGCTTCGATGGGTCATTTCCGGAGACGGTGAGAATCGGATCCGAGCTAGAATATTCATGTTCAAATTTTACATATCGTGATTATTTTGATTTAGCATATTTCTTTATGTTCTGAATTCTTGGATTTTTCACTGTCACAAATATTTGATCAGACATTAATATAATTTCGCCGATTACATATCTTATGTTAGATTCTCATTAACTAATTAATTAGAACTATTAATGGCATGCATGTACCCGATCGATGAAGTCTTTACCCATCTAGCTAATAGGATATACAAATTTACAGTTGTTAACTTGTTTAGCATTATTAAAATTAATGAAATATTCATGACCTGATTTTCAATTGAAGTTTCCAGACGCTAATTAGATTTATATTTTCTGTCTTGTCTTTTTTTTTTTTTTTTTTTTTTGGGTCAAACGAGCTGCAGACTCTCTTCCGGCTACTATAGGTATGTTTTCTATATCAGAAAATGGCGTTTATATATATATATATATATATATATATATATATATATATATATATACGACTAGTGCTGGCTTATTATACGACTAGATTTTGTTTTTCCTTTGTGAAATATGCATGGCGCCAGATCAAGAAAATTGCAATTGCGGTTATTCAATCTTATTACAGCTAGCTCTGACTCTTCAGATTGTTTGTCACAATATTCTCGCTGAATAATTAATTGATATTTATCTTTCTTCTTAATTAACAGCTACTCTAATTCTTGTATTTGGATGGTCGTTCTTCCGTAAGAATTTCTCTCCTTTTATTTTCTTTAATTTTTTTAACAGATCATAATTTCTTTAGTCATGAGATAATAAAATAGTTTAAAACGTACGTGCAGAGAAAATATTGAATAATATGCTTTATAAGATGCATGCAGTTAGTTAGTTGTGAATTGAAACTATATTTTCAACTAAAACAAAACGTGTTTTCTCATAGGTTTTTTTGTTTACTCATAATTGTTTTTGGTTTTTTTTGCATATAGCACTCTGGCATGTACTCCTAACTGTATTAGGCACTCCATTTGTTATTGCGTTTTTTATATATAAATGGGGAAGGAGACATTTGTCAATGTACGATGCCATTGAAGAATTCCTTCAAAACCACAATAAATTTATGACAATAAGATATTCTTTCTCGGAAATTAAGAAGATGACAAAGAATTTTAAGGAAAAATTGGGTGAAAGAGGCTATGGCACAATATTTAAAAGAACCCTTCGAAGCGGACGTCATGTAGCTGTAAAAATGCTAGGCAAGCCCAAAGCAAACGGACAAGAATTTACCAATAAAGTGGCAACCATTGGAAGGATTCATCATGTTAATGTAGTTCAACTAATTGGCTTTTGCGTTCATGGATCAAAGCGTGCTCTTGTATACGAGTTCATGCCACATGGGTCTCTAAACAATTACATTTTTTCCTCGAAAGGAAGTATCCTCCTAAGCGGTGAGAAAACATATAATATTGCTCTAAGAGTGGCTCGTGGAATTGAATATTTACATCGAGGATGTGACATGCAAATTCTACATTTCGACATCAAAACTCACAACATCCTTCTTGACCAGAATTTTATCCCTAAAGATTCTAATTTTGGCTTAGCAAAATTGTACCCGATAGAAGATAATACTATTTGTTTGACTGCTGCAAGAGGGATATTGGGATACATGGCTCCTGAGTTGTTCTACAAAAACATTAGAGATATTTCATACAAGGCCGATGTTTATAGTTTTGGAATGCTCTTGATGGAAATAGTGGGCAAAAGAAAGAACTTAAAGGCGTTTGCATAACATTCAAGCCAGATTTACTTTCCTACGTGGGTGTATGATCAATTCAACAATGGAAAAGATATTGATCAAATGGAATGTGTCACTGAAGAGGAAAAATAGATAGTTAAGAAGATGATCATTGTTGCATTATGGTGTATACAAATGAATCCTTGCAATCGTCCTTCTATGGACAAAGTTGTAGAAATGCTTGAAGGAGAAACTGAACAATTACAAATACCTCCCAAGGCACTCCTTTCATCGCCAGAGAGAGTGATACAAGATTGAGAAGATCATAATTCAAGTCAAACTTGGAAATAAACTTCATGAAGAAAAAGCTAGCATCCAAATTTTAATGCGGACACAGGCATCTGTTTTCTCCTATTTGGTAGTATATAGTAGATATATACTTCCTATTTATACATAACCGTAAATGTTTATGATATTTCTCACATTTAACCAGTAAGTTTCAGTTCATAAAGAAAAAGCTATCCTTCCAAGATCAATTTGTATCTGACCTTTTAATTGTTCCACTTTGGTATATTTGATTGGACTATATAATTGGCACTCAACAGCTTTTTAACCAGTAAGGAAACTGTTTCTTAAATGAAATAATAGTGAATCGTTATTCTTTGATCGGTAACCAGCCAAGTCTTAAATTTGAATGGCCAAGTTAATTTCATTTTAGTGGCTAGCTAGCATTGCAATGTCTCTAAAATTAAGCAGCAAGGTGATCTCATCGTGTGTTTGGCTGTAATTACTATAAAACCTTAATGTGCTATCTATCCAATATTCTTTCCTTGCCCAAATGGCAACACCAAAAGTAATACTAATGGCTTTGATACTTTTTTGATATAAAACTGATGTTTATAGCATTTGAATGCTATTGATCATGGAAATGGTGGGCAAAAGAAACAACTTAAATACTTTCATGCCAAGGTGCATGTAATGTCAGTTCAATGATGGAAAAGATAGTGCTGAAACTTAATGTGCCAAAGAAATTTAAAAGAAAATGGCTACAAATTAAGATGATGATGATCATTGTCTTATTATATGGTATATACACAGATCATCATCATCATCATCATCATAATAATCATTCTTCAATGAACAATGTTGTAAAAATGCTTGAAGAAGAATCAACTAGCTATTTGAACAGTTTGAAACACCTCTAAATTAAGCCTTTCCTATCATCAACGGCCGAAAGGCCGGCACTGCTAAAAGATTCTGGAGATATTAATTGAAGTAGTCAATCATGTGCATGAACTTATAATTAGAGGAAAAGCGGCCAGCATCCGATTGTTATGGGCTAGTCTTTAAATTGCATCAAACAACCAAGAAATTGTTTTTAATAGATTCAAAAGATGGAATTTAAAATACTAGTGAATCACCAATAATACTAGTCTTAAAAACTAATGAAATGAGAAATATATTAGCAGTATGTTATTAAGTGTTAAATTAAGATTGAGTTATATTAATAGCCTATAATAATTTTATATTGAATACTATTAAGTTTATTTGTATAAATCGAGTGTTTCCACCGGTTGTGTGTTTATTAAACTTAGATATTTAAATATATATATATATATATATATATATAGATAGATAAAGTTATATATTTAATAATATTGAAAGATTTGATATTATATTAGTATTTAAATTTCAATGGTTAATCAATTATTTTAAATCTATGTTATGAAGTGAACCTCTAATATTTTTATAGTAGAGTTTGATATATTTATGCTATTGAAGTGTACATTTTTAAATAGAAATAAAGAAATATGTTAAGAGTATTTAAATAATATTGATAATTATTATATCTCTTATAAGATTAAATAATTATGTTAAGAAAGTAAATCTATTTTAAGAATTTAGATTTTTATGACTTATTTTAAAATAGCCCAAGTGTTTTACTAAGTATAATATGTTATTAGTACTTTTTAAGTAATTTAAGATATTAAGATTTATTGTTTATAGCGATAAGTAGAATATTTATTTTAACTATTTTCTAGATTATGAATTTTATTAAGTACGATATTAGGATATGGTTCCTGGACAGATTTAGTGACGTTTAATACTTTATATAGGTGACGAGTTACGAAGTGAGATTCAGGAAGTAACGCTACGAGGTAAGTTATTTGATCACAAAATTAAGATCATCACAGTCAGATTATATCTAAGTATTATTCAAGCCAATTCATTGACAGCCTTTGTTTATGTACCACTCATGTCATATGTAAACATGTCATTCAACATAGCATACGATCATGTCATTCCGCATCATGTTCAAGTTCAAAAATTATAATTATGTATGTATTATATCATGCATCTTATGGTCATAAGACACGTAAGCTATCTTAAGTTCAAGTGTAAGATAAGATCAGATCAGTTAGTCAGATGGCCATTGAGATGCATGGTACCAATGCAATTCAGTTTCAGGGTGGACGTGCAAGCCACGGACTCAAGCGTGGTCCACCATAGTATGCCAGAATACTATCAGCGGCTCCCCTCGCGGCCGCAGGACATGGGGCCGGTGCACAACCTCGCACATAGGGTTAAGTGTGTTGGCCAGTCAGTTCAGTCAGTTAAATCAGAACAGTCATTTAAATCAGATCAGTCAGTTAATTCAGATAAATCAGTCATGCATAAACATCAGTATGATCAGTCATGAATTTTAAGTTCTTAGCATGAAAAACTTTTATGAAAACCTTATGTTTAGTATGTTAACGATGTGATGGATTTCTTACTGAGTATTCGACTCATTTTAGTTTGTTTTCATGTTTTTAACCACCCAGGTGAGGATGATGATTACGAGCAGACAGACCAAGATTAGAAGGAGCAGTTATTTTAGTTTCAGACCTTCTAGAAATAAATTTATTTTATTGCTTTTATGACATGACTTTTATTCAGGTTATTCACTTAAGTTTTTTAAGACATTTTTATCAGACAAAGTTTTATGAAATAAATCCTAAATTGTTTTTATTTAATATAAGATCTCTTTCTAGGTTTATTTTATGAAAAATACGTGACACTCCTAGCCTACGGGAAGGGGATGTTACAAAAACCCATTGGTGGACTTAGGTGGGCTGAAATATTGGAACCCATTAATGAATATTTGATTCATCTCTAATTGATCCTAATCCTTGATTCAGCTTCTTTTTCTCTTGTAGTGCCTAAACACTACCCAAAGGAGGACAGCTTAAAGTGTGTTTTGGCACAGAAGAAGGTTAGAAGAGACCTATACTGAGTTGCTTAAAAATTAATTCGAACAAGATTAAGAAACTTAGATTATATTTTTGCTAATAAATTGTTGCTAATTAAGCAGTGTACTGGTTTTGTTACATGAATACTTTCGAGCAAACAATAAACAACAACAAACAATAAAGTAAGGCTATGAAGCGCTTTCTTCAGCTGGTTCTGGAGCTATGAAGCTTACCTTATTTATTATGAAAAAGGGAAAACAAGGCACACCATTGTGCAACAGAAAAGGAAAAATCTAGTGGATGAATTAGGTATAAGAAAGTGCTGATAAATTCTTCTCAAGCTCTATAAACCCATCTGAGTTAAAACCTTTTCTCTTCAAGAAATGTGAGTACCAATGAGCAGAGAGCTTTGGCTGTCTTCTTATATCCGGGTCATCCAGATCTATGTAGTAAAGACCAAAGCTCGATTTATAGCCATCCACCAGCTCCAGTAAATCCAAGAAAGACCATGCAAAATAACCCCTCACATTGGATCCATTCCTTGCAAAAGTTTAAGATCAGAGAATAGACAATGATCAGGGAATTAAAAAAAAAGGTAGTTCCCACTACATCTAAGTCATGAGAAAATGAACTTACCGAAGTGCATCAAGCAAACCCCCAATATATCCTTGCATGTATTTCACTCTATGCCAGTCTTCCAATGATGAATTGTGTGGTGTTCGTTGTCCTACAAGACGATTGCAAGCAAGCTGAGTTTTCTCTATTAGAGATGATTACATTGGATTATGAGAAAACTGGGTTTTGAACATGGCCCGGCCACCATGTCTTATACCGAAACAGGAAAGATAATCCCTTTGGTAGATATATAAAATGGCATGAAAACAGCAAATATGCATGATTCAAAGAACTTTCTGAGCAACTTTAATGTTTGTTGTTTGACCGCTTTAACTCTCTCTATATCAGATTTTTGTTTGATCACTTCTGCTTAGAATGAACCTATATTTGAAAGGATAGTTTAATTGGTGAAACCCATATCAACGTTAGTTGATTGTTACATCAGATAATTTATTTTGAAACACCAAAATGTGATAGCATAACTATGTGTCATAGCATAATTCTACCTCTTAAAATAAATTTATTTTATTAAAATATAAAATAAATAATAAAATCTACGTTTTCCTATCAGTTTAAGCTTTTAGAAGAAATAGTGATTTCACATAGTATCAGAGCAGAAATCTTGAGTTCGAATCCTGACTCTATACTCTACCTTATTTAATTAAATATTCCACGTGTTGAGATGCCCCTTGAGGGAGAATTTAGCCCAAACATGATGGGGAGTGTTAATTTATAAAATAAATAATAAAATCTACCTCTTCTCATCATCTTAAGCTTTTGGGACAATTAGAGATTTCACAAATTCCAGAATAATGAGATGACCCTAGCACCACTCTATATGCATGTGTGTCAATGAGTGGGGGGACGTGGATGTGAGTAAATGGGTGTGGGTGTGGGTGTGGGTGTGTGTATGTGTGTGTGTGTGAGAGAGAGAGAGAGAGAGACCATTCTCATGAATGTAAATAGGAGGATTCCCATACACTTGCTTGAAATACTCCAACAGTCCTTGCAAATCCCAGGGTGTAATTGGAAACTGAGTCAAATGAGCTAGTTAGTGTTAAGATTCGATATATCCATAAACATAAAATTACCTTTATACTTTATGCTTATGATCTCACCTCAAATTCAGATGGATCATCTTGAGTAGCTGCCACAATTGGAAAACTATTAAGCTAAATTCATTTTCATCTCTAAAGCTTGGTAAGTAAGGGGTGAGTTTATTGAGGATATGAAGAAAAACTAGAGTAGTCTTAAATATTTAATCTGCAGAGAGCAGAGTTTAAATAGTAAGCTTGATTGAGCTGAAACAGGGTAAAACGTAATCTAATAACCAGTAAAATTGGTCATTGTTGTGCTAAGAAAAGTATATACGCGTGGACATACCAGCAAATTCTATTGCCATGTCTGCATCAAAGTTTCTGACCTCCATCTCAAGTTTTTCAGAGTCATCCTTGATGTGAACTGTGACGTAGTAATTTAGTCCTATGAAATCAAATGAACCTTTAACCTGATTAGATTCAAAATCTGTGAAGGATGGAAGTCTTGATCCTACATTCTTTTTCATGACATGGGGATATTCTCCATACACTAAGGGATCCATATACCTGCAATGCCATGCATATGAAGAATAAATGAATGCTGAATGCAGCTTAGATATGGTGTAAAAATGCAAAATGAAAAGCACTCTTCCTTACATTAAAACAAAATGACTCCAAAAGTGTGTGATGAATACTTGCTTTTGGCACCATATCAGATTAAAACTTAACAATTTATAAATGACATATGCCAAAAGACAAATACCACTGCAACTTTACTTGTGAATCATGTTCAAGTAACTTACCAACCAATCAGGAAGTCATTGGCTCTTTGAGTAGCGATTGCATCTGTAGTTGTGTTTGTTAGAGGACTAGTCCCAAAAGCGTAGAGGTTGATTCCTATAAATCCATTCTGCTTGTACTGGTACTTTTCCTTGTACAATCTAGCAGCTGATGCATGTGCCAACAAGATATTGTGAGTTGCCAAATATGGCTCAGTCGTAGAGTTGCCTTTAGTGCAGTTAAACCCGAAAGGAGAAGAGCAATGCTGAGGTGGCAGATAACCCCCATCGTAGCCTCCAAGCACGAAAACGTTGGCCTCATTCAGGGTAGTCCAATGAGAAACCCTGTCACCAAACTTCCTGAAACACAGATCTGCATATGCCGTGAAGTCTTTCCTGCATTCAGAGAGAGATGATTCAATCACATTCCTTACTGGGTTCTATGCTTGGTGATGTGTAGTGTACACAAACAAGCCAAGATTGAGAAGTGTACACAATTTTTCTGCTGACCCATCCTCCATACTCGTCTTCCAGTGCCTGCGGAAGATCGCAGTGGTGTAATGTGATATGCGGTTGGATTCCTACTTTCACAAAAAATAGCATAAATCAGCAGGAAAAAAGCATGGATAAATTAGCATTTTGGGAGTACTTTTTCTTGCTTTATGTTCAAAGTATTCTTGAAATGCTGCGAAAATTGAAGGATCTTCAACTATGATGGAAAAGGGAGTAACCGTTGCTGATTAGTTCATTGATAAGATTGTTGTAATACTGTAAACCCTTTGGATTGACACGTCCTCTTCCGTCTGAATTATGAGAAAATGATTAGTCTAAGTGTGAGAAAGTGCAGAAAAACTCCATTTTAACTTCATCATGTTTAGTTAATTGAGGATCAGAAGAGATTGATGATAATACTTGGAATAAGTCTTGACCATGAGATGGAAAATCTATAGGCCTCTAAGCCTATATCCACCATGAGTTGGACATCCTCCTGAAAGAGTCAATTCAACGTAGCTAATCATATATGGATCATTATCCTAATACCAGATGCTTCAAATAAAGTGAATATATAATTAATTGGTCATGGTCATATATGATTCTGATAAGAAATGTCTCTCCTGCATAATACTTTGATTCACGACATGACCTTATCACAGGATGAACATCTCATGCAGACTACAATCATTCATTTTCAATCAATTGGGATGAACTGGCCGGCAAGTAATCCTTGGCTTTTAGTCATAGGAAACACATTGCATGCTATTATACCTTGTACCTGTGATACTGATCACATGCTATGTCACCAGTGGCTCCAGCCATTTTCCTGAAATTTGAAGTTGAAGATCAACTCGTAAGACAAATTAGATATAAACATAGATAAACTTCAGCAAACGTCTATCTGCTAAGCTTATATTTGTGATTTCAGGATACGTATCTTTTTCTCCCATTCCTAAGGAGCCTAGAGCTCCATGCACAGAAGAAGAATCAGATAAAATGGTGCAAAAAGTATCTAAATGTAGCCATCCTAATTATATCTCGGTTGTGTTCTGATTACATCTGTTGACATGCAGTCTTCCAGTAGAAGCGAAAATAAAAACCAGAGGCAAACTATGTTGGTAGCATGCACTAATATATATTTGCACGCATATAATCTCCTATTGAAAAAAAAAAAGGAAAAAGGTTTAAATATTCATTTGAATTATATTTACTTCATTTATAATGGAAAAACATTAGTTTCATTAATATGTTATAGAAGATAAAAGCAAGTACCAATGGTAAAGAAAAGCTTACCAGCATGGGCGAAGGTATCCCATATGGAAGGTGTCCTTCCATCTTGGCTTGCTGCACCTTCAACCTTTCATGATAATGTATATTTTTTACAACGTACAAAGAAAAAACAATAAAAAAAATATCCCTAACATTCATGAAAAATATCAATGTTGTTATTATATTTTTCTAATAATTTACTCCCAGATAAATGGGAAAAAAAAAAACAAAAAAAAAAAACTCACTTGGTAAGCTGAGGTCCCAGAACCAAAAACAAACTCGGGTGGGAAGTCATCTCTGCTGTATTTATCAGCGCCTAGAGCTAAAGCAGCTAGGTTTAGTAGAAGAAGTAGATAGAAAGAGAGACTCAACATTTTTCCAAAGCTTGTGTTATCCCTTTAGAGATTGACCCAAATGAATGCTCTTAATGTATGGCCAGACAAAGAGTTGCTGGGCTCAGTCTGTACTTTATACCCGGAAAAGGATAAGCTACACCGACACGCATACGATTGGTTGAGCAAGCATCGTTGTAGAAAAGATAATTCCAACGATAAATACAAGACATCATCGTCCTGATCACAAAAGTCTTGCAAGAAGAGTCAAAACCAACATGTACAATCGAGGCTGAAGTGGTCGCTCTCAGAAACCGAACTTAAAGACTAATCCCTGACTAATTAATTAAGTGGACTTTAACGTGAAAGCCTTAAGTTAATAAATGTGTAAGATGTTTCTTGAAGCTGGACTTTAACGTGAAAGCCCTTAGCACAATGCATCTCTCTAGTCTCTCCCTCTCTCTCTCTCTCTCTCTCTCTCGTGTGTGATGCATCTGTGAGCACGCCTCACTAGCCCCCTGTCTACAATCAGCCACACTCTAAGGCCTGGTTTCTTAATTTTTTTCAATTTATCTTACCAACTCATTTAATTATTACAGTTTTATCAAATTTTTACACAAAATAAAATCAACAATACATTTTTTTCAAATCTCAAAACAAAAATAATATTAAAAATATATATTCTAATAATATTTTATTCAATTTTTAACTTTAATTTCATAAACTCATCTTATCTCATATGTAAAAACAAATGAGCCAAAGTGATGTCAATGATTCCAATGATTTATCTGAAAAAAATGGCTCCAATGTGAGGAAATATAAAATCTTTGTTGTAAATATATGGAATGTATTTGATGGATGACCATTAGAATTCTCCCATATTCATATATCCCTATTTTCCATATTTATGTATCTCTTTGATTCATATATTGTCATTTCCTAAATTATGTACACATTTAATATCATGTATATATCCTCCATGCCTATAAAAGGGTGTATTGAGGAGCATTTGTAGTAGACTAAAAAAAAAGAAGTTGAAAGAAATAATATTTAGTTCTTGAATAACTATTTTTATATATTGTGGTCTTTCAATTCTCTTGCTAATTTTCTTTAGTTTTACAACGTGTTATCAACACGAGACTCTAGCCAATTTTCGTGTTATTTGACGTTGAAAGCTATCTGTGAGATTGCTCTAATCACTGTAAGTCATTCCACAATTTTATAATGTCATTTTATAATCATCATAGTATATTCATATTTTTTAATGATACTATAACATATATTTTATGCAATACTATTTGAAGTAAAATATTATATTGTCATGCAATTCATATGACTTAATAAAATTTATAATTCTTGCATATTCTAGATCTTATAATATTTACTTATTCGATTTTTAATATATTTATTATAGATAATGTCGAATCTTACAAAATTAGAATTTGTCGCTCTCGACATTTCTGGTAACAATTACTTATCTTGATTTTGGATGTTGAAATCCATCTTGATGCAATGAACTTTGGAAATAATATCTAAGAAAAGAATGAAATGTCCCTGCAGGACCGTGCTAAAACAATGATTTTTCTTTGCCATCATTTGCATGAAGAATTGAAAACTGAGTACCTCACTATAAAAAATCTCTTAATTTTATGAAATAGTTTAAGGGGGAGATACTAGCAACAGAAGACCGTTATCCGTCCAAAGGCTCGCTATGATTGGATGCACCTGGTTGCAAGATTTTAAAACAGTGTTCGAGTACAACTTTACACTTTTCAAAATACGCTCACAGTTGGAATTATGTGGTGAGAAAGCCACTGATGAAAATATATTATGAAAAACATATACCATATTACATGCCTCGAATGTGCTCCTACATAAACAATATCAAGAGCGCAAGTTTACAAAATATTTTAATCTAATATCTTGTCTATTAGTGGTTGAACAGAACAATAAAATTTTAATGAAAAATCATCAATCTCGTCCAACTGGTTCTATTCCATTCCCTAAAGCAAATAGAACTTCATTTCATATCATAAAGGAAATCGTGGACGCGGTCGGGGACGTGGTAAGAAAAAATATAAAAATCAAGAAGATCGTACTCAAAATTACTTAAAAAAAACTCAGTATACCACCAAAAGTGGAATAATACTAAGACAAAAAATGATGAAAATAAAGGTTCATAGAATAAGCTTGTAAAGAACTATGAGGATAAATGTTTTAAATGTGGTATGAATGGACATTAGTCACGTACCTGTCGTACACCAAAAAATTTAGTACACATATATCAGGCCTCCATTAAAGAAAAAAAAGGGAGTCGAAATGAATTTTGCTGATTAAAAGAATTCAATAGATTCAACTTATACCCCAAATGGAATCGATCTCACTCATCTGGATGTTTTTGATTTCTTTGTAAATCCCAATGAAAATATAGATTTTTTTATTAGTGATGGTTTTGGATACAATAATTAATTTTCTTTTTTTACCCTGTAGTCACATTATATTTCAGTTATTATCTTCGAATACATTGTAATTTTTCTTTAAATTAATAAAATTTTATATGTGTTTTGCTTTCATTAAGGAAGCATGGATTTTATTGATGAATTAATCAATTTGAAGAAAATTGATGAAGATGTATGTCTCGTAGACAATTATACCACACATACAATTCTTAAATATAAGAACTATTTTCAATGTTTAATATTAAATAGAGCAAATGCCAATATCATATTCGATTCTTCAAACCTAATTTTGAAGGTTCTGGAAGAGTATATATAATGTTACCAGAAGGAACAAAATTTTGTATTATCGATGTTATGAATTCTTCAAAATCTAGAAGAAATTTACTAAATTTTAAAAATATTTGGCGTAATGGTTATCATATTGAAACCATCAATGAAGGCATTAATGAATATCTTTACATTACTTCTATGATTTCGGGTTAGATGCTCATATTAGAAAAACTGCAAGCTTTCTCTTCGGGCTTATATTTTACAACTATGAGTACGATTGAATCAAATATTGTAATGCACTAGAAGTGCTCTAATCCAAAAAATTTTATGTTTTAACATGATCACCTTAGACATCTAGGATCAATTATGATGCGACGAATAATTGAGAACTCACATGGACATCCTCTAAAGAACCTGAAGATTCTTTTACCATGTGGACATATGTGGGTTAATACATCCACCATGTGGACCATTTAGATATTTTATGATTTTAATAGATGCATCAACTAAATGGTCACATGTTTGTCTACTCTCTACTCGTAATGTTGCATTTGCTAGACTTCTTGTACAAATTATTAGATTACGAACTCAATTTCCTAATTATCCAATCAAGTCTATTAGATTGGATAATGCAACATAATTTACATCTCAAACCTATGATGATTATTGCTTGTCAATAGGAATTCATATTGAACATTCAATTGCCCATGTACATACTCAGAAAGGTATGGCTGAATCATTTATTAAAAGACTTCAATTAATTGCTAGACCTTTACTTATGAGAACAAAATTACCTGTTTCTGCTTGGAGACATGCAATTTTACATGCTACATCATTAGTTCGGATTAGACCAACTACCCATAATAAATAATTTCCATTGCAACTTGATTTTGGTCAACCACCAAATATTTTTCATCTTCATATCTTTTGTTGTACTGTCTATATTCCGATTGTACCTCCCAAATGCACTGAGATGGGCTCTCAAAGAAGACCTAGTATTTATATTGGTTTTGATTCTCTTTCTATTATTAGATACCTTGAATCTTTAACTAGTGATATTTTTAAAGCACGTTTCAAAAATTGTCATTTTGATGAAACAATTCTTCCACCATTAGGAAAAGAAAATGTGCCTGGAGCACAAAAAGAAATATTATGGAATGCATTGACATTATCTCATATTGATTCTCATACAAATCAATGAAAGTTCAAAGGATTATTCATTTATTTATAAGGTATTGCAAATCATTTACCGGATGCATTTACTGATTGTAAGAAAATAATAAAATCTCATATTCTAGCTATTAATATCCCTGCGCGGATGGAAATCCTTATAGGACAATCAATAAATCAAGCAGCAAATGAATCTAAGACATACTTGAAGCATGGAAGACCTATTGGTGCAAATGATAAGATTTTTCGAAAGACAAAAGTAAAAAGAATTGGTGTTCTTGAAGAAACCATACCTACAAAATAACCAACAAAATCAATTGATACATCCAAACTTTTAACACCAAATTCTCCTGAAGAGGAATCTCCTAAAAAGATATCTCATTAAGAGAAACAAGTACCTAAAAATAACAAGATCTCAATAAATTATATAAGTACAAAAAAATTATAGGATATAAATAAAATTATTGTTGATAATATATTTTCATTTAAAGTTGTAATTGACATTACCAGAAATAATGATGAAATTGAACCACAAACCGTCGCAAAATATTGACATACAAATAATTGGCCAAAATGGAAAAATACAATTAATGCATAATTGAATTCACTTGCAAAACGTAAAGTATTTAGACCTGTAGTCCAAACACTTATAGATGTTATACCTGTTGGATATAAGTGGGTATTTGTACAAAAATGCTCTGAGAAAAATGAAATCGTGAAATATAAAGCACGACTTGTTATACAAGGTTTCTAATAGAAGCCTAGTATTGATTTACAATAAACATATTCTCCTGTAATGGATTCAAATACATTTAGACTTTTTATTAGCTTGGTTGTAATAGAAAGTTTGGATATGCGTTTAATGGATGTGGTTACCGCATATTTATATGGATAATTAGTTAATGGTATATACATGAAAATCCCTAAAGGATATAAACTGCCCAAAACATATAATTCAAAATCCAGAAGTATTTATTCTATCAAGTTACAAAAATCATTATATGGTTTAAAGTAATCCGGATGCATGTGGTACAATCATCTTAGCAAATATCTATTGAAAAAAGAATTTGAGAATAATCCAATTTATCCATATGTTTTTATTAAGAAGTCAAAGTCTGGATTTACAATTACTGCAGTATATGTGAATGATTCAAATCTTGTTGGGACTCCAAAAGAACTCACAAAAATTGCAACTGATTTGAAGAATGAATTTGAAATGAAAGATTTTGGAAAAACTAGATTTTTTCTTGGTTTACAAATTGAATATCTTTCAAATGGAATTTTAGTTCATCAGTCTACATATACAGAAAAAGTTATGAAGCACTTTCATATGGATAAAGCTCACCCTTTGAGCACTCCAATGGTTGTTCGATCACTTGATGTTGAGAATGACCATTCTCGTTCTTAAGGGGAAGATGAAGAAATTCTTAATTCTGAAGTATCATATCTTAGTGCAATTGGTACTTTAATGTATCTTGAAAAATCTACGAGATCTGATATTGCATTTCAGTCAACTTACTAGAAAGATATAGTTTTTCACCAACTCGAAGACATTGAAATGAAGTCAAACATGTTCTATGTTACCTTTATGATACGATCAACATGTGATTATTTTATCCAAAAAAATCAAGCAAACAATTAATTAGATATGCAGATGTAGGTTATCTATCTGATCCGCATAAAGGGCGTTCTCAAACAGGATACCTATTTATATATGAAGGTACAATTATTTCATGGAAGTTTGTCAAACAAACAATATTAGCTACTTCTTCCAATCACTCAGAAATTATTGTAATACATGAAGTAAGCTGTGAATGCATTTGGTTAAGATCAGTTATTCAACATATTCAAGAAAAGTATGGTTTACCCACAATCAAAGGTGGCCTAACAATATTATACGAAGATAATGTGGCATGTATTATGCAAATAAGAAGTGGCTACATCAAAAGCTATAAGACCAAACATATTTCACTAAAATTTTTTTATACATATGAACTTCAAAAGGGTGGTAACATTGATGTCAAGAAAATAAAGTCAGGTGATAATTTGGCAGACTTATTAGATAATTTGGCAGACTTATTAACTAAAACTTTACCAACTGCAACATTTAAAAAGTTGGTACACAATATTAGAATGTGACAACTCAAGGATCTTTTATTTGGATTGTACTTTTTTTCTTTCGTTAAGGTTTTTCCATAGAATTTTCCTTTGCAATATTTTAATTAGGCAATCCTAAAGCATTCAAAGACACATTAGAATGTTGTACTCTTTTTCTTTCGCCACAAGTTTTTCCTACTGGATTTTCTTTTGCAAGGTTTTAACGAGGCATATTCTTTGTGTATGGTCTTCCAAGGGAAGTGTTGTAAATACATGAAATGTATTTGATAGATGACCCTTAGAATTCTCCCATATTCATGTATTCATATTTTTCATGTTCATTTATCTCTTTGATTCATGTATTTTCATTCTCTAAATTCATGTACTTATTTAATACCATGTATCCTCCATGCCTATAAAATGGGATCTTGAGGAGTATTTGTAGTAAACTCAAAGCAAGAAATTTGAGAGAAATAATATTTTGTTTCTGAAGAACTAATTTTAGATATTGTGGTCTTTCAATTCTCTTGCTACTTTTCTTTAGTTTAACAACAATCTTGAAGAAAAAACAGTCCTTTCGTTTACCAAAGAATAATGCTAGCCTGCGATTGCATCGGCTCCAAATAGAAAATCTTCTCATCATCCGGTTCTTATTTCCTAAACCACACAATCACGTGGAAAATCGGTTAAAAATAAAAACACTCAAACTGGCTGTCCTCTCTTCCCTAAGCTCCTTCTCTGCATGCCCAAAGGACTCCCATCTTCTCTGTCTTCATCCTCCTCCCTCTTCTCTGTCGTCATCCATTATTGCTATGTGATTCTCTATTGTATAGGATTTCTTGTTAAATCAATCAATGGGTTTTGAAATTTTCTCAATGTGTTTCTTGGATTTCAAAAATTATCATTATTGGCCAGGCTTTTATCCAATTTAATTAGTAAAATTTCCCTTCTATCATTCTCTACTTTTACAGAGAAGTTGGAAAAGGTGGAGAGGAATACACTAAGCCTTATGATATATTAGAGATTTGCTCCAATTTATTCTGATTTCTAACTTTTATTATTATTTAAACTATGTATTTATTATTTAAATTCCTGACATTTCGTTGGTAATATGAGTTTTGCAAAAACTTTGGTAAAAAGTCCAGTAACTTCCACTTCTAGGTAAGCCTTAAGCCTTAAAGCTTCAATACCTACTGAGGGGATTTTTTCCACTTCACAAACCCACTAGATCTCAGCTTGATACTCGGCCCCAAGGTCCAAGCTTACTTATGAAGAAAGGTGCCTACAAGGAAAAACAAATAGGTGGCTGATGGGCTGGACAAACCTTACATATCTCGACTACACTCCAATCATAGAGACTTGTATAAGGCAAAGAGGACCCTCTAACATGGGAACATCGATGAACCACCAAAGATAAAACAAGATCAGATAACCATGTCATATTAATGGCACCACTACCCGAGCTACACGCCATATTAATGATGTCATCGCAAAGTCACGCTTCATTAAAGGATTCTGACAAAAGGAATAGTACAAAGGATACGGACTCCATAGGGATAGACACAATCTGTCCCCTTCCTAGACCCCCAGTATAAATAGCAACTCCCATGTACAAGAAACTATTTCTGATCCCTAAACTCTCTTACTTATTTACAAAGTTCCAAGAGACTTTACTAACTTTGGAATCTGATACTCCCCAGTCTCAAGACCACCCTCTCCTAGTTGCCTTCCTTTCTATATTCACAGGCTCAGTTTTGAAGACTTGAGTTGCTGGAACTTAGCCCAAAAGCGTACAAAACACGACGTTAACAGTGATGCAGTTTATGGGATCCTTATACATCCTTGTGTGTACTTCATATACCTGTGACAACCCGTTCTAGATAACTCGAAAGCTCACCAATAGTGTCGATGAACATGGAAGCTGACCAGTAAGAGAATTAAACTCCCGGAATTGGAAGGGATGCCGTATAAGAGAGGTATGACTTATGAGCACACCCAGAAAGGGATGCCTCCGAATGAAAGGTAAGTGCGGTGGCCAGTGTGCCCTACGATAGATAACTACACCTTGCCACTGCCTCCCATTTGTGCACTAGCCGAAGGCGAAGTCCTAGATGAGCAGAGGCTCAAAAAGGTGGAACCCAACAAGCCATTGGAATTCATTCCCCTAAACTAAGATCAACTAGAAGTCATGACAAGCATCGACAGCAACATGACATCTGAGGCTCGAAGCGCCATGTAGTAACTCCTTGCCGAGTACCAAGACGTATTTGCTTGGAGTCACGAGAACATGCCCGTGATAGCCCCCGAGATCATATAGCACAGCCTTAGCGTAGACCCAAAGGCCAAAGGAGTGAGGCAGAAATGCCAAAGTATCAGTGCAGAAAAGAATGTCGCCATAACTGAGGAAGTGGACCACCTATAAGCTGCTGAATTCATCCGAGAAGCCCACTATCCGGAATGAATGTCCAACGTGGTGCTCATAAAAAAATCCGAATGGCAAGTGAGGAATGTGTGTTGACTTCATCAATCTCAACAAGGCTGCCTGAAAGACAGTTTCCCTCTTCCCCGCATTGATTTGATCGTCAACTCCATAGCAGGCCATCGTATCAAAGTTCTAAATATCGTTTCCATTAAGACATTGGAATGAAATATTTCAGTACCGGTACCATTTTGGGTACATTTTCAAGATAGTCTATATATAGATAAATTAATTATATATATAAATTATATTTTAAAATAACATCAATGCAAGTCTTAAAAAGTTAAAATACATATTTATAAAACTCAATAATACTTGTAAGTTCTCAATCCAACTATTACAAAAATAATTACTCATCATCATCACGAAAATGAGAGTATGGATTTATTTCAGTCCTCGAGAAAAATGAATTAAAAAAATAGTCTTTAGATGTGAGAATTAAAGTGAGAATTATGAAAATACATTAAATATACAAAAATATAAAATTTAGGCCAATACATTGAAAACCGGCAGATACACTGAAAATCAGTTGATACTGACCGAAACACACATAAATGGCTGGTATTTGACCCAGTACATACCAGCCATATCGGTTACTGTTTGGTACAGTACATACCAACCGGTATTGGTACGGTATTCAAAACATTGCATCGTATGCTCAGCTTCATGGATGCTTATTTTAAGTATAACCAGATTGGCATGAACCCAGAGGACGAGGAGAAGACCTCCTTCATCACCGACCAAGGTCTGTATTGTTACACAACAATGCCTTTTGGGCTAAAGAACACCAGAGTTACCTACTAGAGGTTGGTCCACCGTATGTTCAAAAATCAAGTAGGAAGAAACATGGAAATCTACTCGGACAACCTGTTGGTTAAGATTAGGACTCCAGAACAACACTTAAATGACCTGAGGGAGGTTTTCGCAATATTGAGGCAGTAGCAGATGAAGTTGAACCCGGTGAAGTGCACCTTTGGTGTAGAATCAGGAAAATTCCTTAGATTCATAGTGTCGGAACTCGGAATCGAAGTTAAACTCGAAAAGGTGGAGGCCATCCTCAACATAGCCCCACCCCAAAGCAAAAACTAGGTGCAAAGGCTGGCCTGGCGAGTGGTGGCCCTCAACAGGTTCGTCTTAAGATCCATCGACAAGTGATTGACTTTCTTCAAGGTCCTACGAAAGGAACAAGTAAGGGACTTCGAGTGCGACCTGGTGTTCGAGGCTCTCAAGAAATACTTCACAAGCCCACCACTTCTTAGCCAACCCAGGTGTGGGGAGTCGCTAACCCCTACCTGGCAGTCTCCCCCCAGGCAATCTTTTCAATGTTAGTACATGAAGATGATAGAGTCCAGAAGCTAGTCTACTACACTAGTCGGGCATATCGTGGAGCTGAAGCTAGATACCCCTGCATAAAGCAACTAGCCTTCACACTGGTGGTAACCATGCACAAGCTATGCCTGTACTTCCAAGTTTACCCAGTAAGAGTCCTCAGAGAAACCCTCTTAAAAAAGATCCTGCAATGACCGGACACCTTGGGCTGTCTCATAAACTGGGCAATAGAGTTGAGCGAACTTAACATTGACTATACACCACGAAACACCATCAGAATGTCCAATGAATTATATGTTGATTTTAGGTGATAAAAAGGATAAGGTACATGTGTAAATTGGTTGGACACATGTGCTGGCTAGATTTATCGTATGTAATGGATAATATGTCTTAAGCATGAGTACACGATGTTTAAGCTTCAAGGTTGGCTTAAAATTGTGTATTATGCATGGTTAAGATTACGGTGAAGTGTTGGTTATTGGGTATGAATGAAGGAAAAGATGTATATATTGGCTAAGGTTGATATGTATAACTTGGTTGGTTTAAGTTATACATTGGGATGGATGGTTTGGTAGGAAGAATATGATGAAGGTGATTGTGTGTCTTCACTTTAAAATGAATCATGGAGGTTCACTTTAAAAGATAAGAACATGAAGTAGAATTATGTGTTTAGAAAGGTGATCTCAAGTGGGTCCTAAGTTATGGGTTTGAGAATTTAGGAAACGTGATAAAGGAAAGTATAGAAGATGGACTTGGATGATAAAGTGTGTCTAAGTGAAGAAAGTTCTAGTGAAGAAAAGTTGATATATTTTTTAAGTTTAGCTACTTATGCACTTGAAAAGGAAATGATGTTATGGTTATGTATGCATGTAAGTTGTCATTTGATACGCACATGAATGAACTGTATGAAACTTAAATAGCATGGAGTCCAAGTAAGTATTATGTTCATACTTTTATAGAGTTTTCTAAATGATGTGATAATGAAAAAGAAATTTTTCTCTTTATAATGCTCTATGAAATGAAATAAAATGATGTTTATGGAAGTATGCTAAGTATAAATGTTTAAATGTATATGTAAGTAAAGACCTTTGGCAACCTCTATTTATACACCCAAAGTAATAGTTGTATGCATGTGAATGGATGTTATATATAGTAGCTATTGTCCTTATTTTCATAAAATGAAATGTTGAAGTTTATGCTTGATGTTTCTAAGTGATGTTTAAACGATGCTATGAAAGTGTACTTAAATGACGCTATGAATTGGTATTTAAATGAGGCTATAAAATGAGTTTTAAATGATGCTATGAAATGATGTTTACTGATGATATTTAAGCTTATACTTTTAAATGATATTGATGAAATGAAATGAACTGATGACTAAAAAGAATGAATGAATGAAAAGGAAATGATTGAAATGAATGAATGTTTTAATATATGAAAATACTTAACAGCTATGAATGAATGAATGATGGTACCAAAGGATTGGACAGATTACAATGTCGGGTAAATAGTACTAGTAGTGCACCATGTGCTACCCTCTGATTGAAATGAATTCCCAACCATTATGGCCAAAGGTGGAATCCAGGTCTAAAAGACTGCTAATCTCAGCACATGGGGCGTAATAGTGTGTACCGGCTAGAGGAAAAGTGAAAAGAGTAAACTGAATATATGAATGGTTTTTAGTTTCTTTATGAATGAATGTACAGGATGTGGGAACGTTTTATGAAATGAAAACCCTTTTTTAAAGAAAAACCACACCTTGTAATGTTTTCAAATAAAATGAATGCATGAATGAAACCTATGTTAGTACAGTTTTACAAAATGATGTAATTACTTACTGAGTATTTGACTCACTTTAGTTTTTATATATGTCCCTCCTCGTCTCATGGAAAAAATGAGAAAGAAGTTTTAGGACAAACATAACCCAAGGGAAGTGTGACAGAGGCCTAGGCAGGTTTTTACGTAATGAAAGTCATATTTTTGTAAAAGACCTTTTAATTTAATTTAATGATTTCTGCTGCAAAACTCTCTCTTATATTTATAGAGTAGATATATGAACATAGACCAAGCTTTTGTAATGTTTGTAAGAGCATCTCATAATATCATAAACATAGACCAAACTTTTGTCACATTAAGACTACACCAAGCAAGAAGAGACATATGAAGCCAAATCTCTGGAAGCTTATCTTTTTCATATTTTCTGCAATTTATCCCCTCTCTCATTAATTTAGAGCAACATTTTCTGACCTAAACATAGGGCTAAGAACCAATGTTTTGAATACCGTACCGGACGTCGTACCGGTCAAGGCACTGGAACGAAATATTTCGGTATCGGTACCGTTTCGGGATAATCGTTATATGAATAAATTATATATATAATATATATATTATATTATAAAATAATAGTCTATATATGAATAAATTATATATAAATACATATATATAAATTATAAATAGCCTAATTTGAATTGGGGGTAAAAAAATAAGCTTGTAGTTTGAAAAAATGAAAAAAAAAAAAACTAAAGGCCGAAATAAAATAAATAATGCTAAGAACAACACATGATTTAAGAGCATTAGTCATGCCATTGTAGAGTAAGAGCACTCAATGAGGGAAGACATGTGCAGCCGAGCTCAGCAAGTCCTTTTCATGCCTTTTCTCCGTAGTTTCAGCCCCTTCACCACTCTTTTGAGCTATACTTCAGCTCTAGGAAAGAATAAAAAAATCCTCATCTGTTAATCTAATCAATTGCCCTACAACTATCAAAGAAATTGAAAGAAGTGAAGGAAGTATAGAGGAGGCCATGTGCCTTGTGTCTCAGCCGATGCATCCACTTCCCTCTCTTTTCGGCAAGTCACATCAATTTATCCATCATTCAGTGGCTAATCTTCATGGTGGGAACTAGACTTGACACCACTGGCAAAAGCTCAAAGACAATGCACTTAATGGAGCAAAATCGAGAGAGAATTTGAACTTACTTGGAGCAAAAACCATAAAATATCACCCTCTCTTCATTCCACACCTACACCAATAATATCACAAATCCTTTTCTTCAAAGTTTCCTTAGAACCTCTATAAGAGTGTGAACCTGAGAGCTAGTGTAAGCATCTTTAGAAAGTTGATTCTTGTGTGCATCAAGGCTTCAATTTGGTTCGTAGATCTTCCATACTTTTTTACTTGGAAGTTAGATCAACATGTTAAGCTTTGATTTGAATCATGAAATTGAAGTTTAAGTTGATTTTGCGAAATATATTCATGGAAGTAGGATTTCGGTGCACGCTTGAGGTTTCTAGGTAGTGGCTTGTGTTAATCTTGAAGTGTGGTAATGATATGAGTTAATATTGTGATATCAACTTAGCTGAAGCCTAATTTTGATGATCATTGGTGTGTATTTCAGAAAATCAGCATGTTATGAAAGGATTTAGTCCAATGTTTTAGACTAAGTAAAAATCATGGTTTCAGTTTTAGGGTTATTATATGATTGAAGTTTCATCTTTGAGATATCATGGATTGATTGCTTTGTCATCTTTAATACTACCTAGAAATGAGTACTTAGCATGTTAGAAATTAAGGTTTGTGATTTATTAAAGTTCTTATTCTTCATCTGCAAAGGAAAAACTAGAAATATCATGCCAAGTCTAGTGTTGTAATTAGGGGTGGGAATATATGATACGACCCATGAACTCAATATGAACACGATACGAAATTAGCAGGTTTGATTTTGGATGTTAACAGTTTCAGGTTAAAATGAGTTGACCCGTTAAGACACATTTTATAAATGGGTCATTAACGGGTCAACCCGTTTAACACGAAACCAACCCGTTATGACCAGTTTAGATTTTGCTCACAATCACAATTTTATTATTATTGGACTATAATATTAGTGCTTTTCAATATGCTTATGTTTTTATTATTGGGATTGTACTTTTGAACCTATATTCATATTTGTTAATATCGAAATTGTAATATTGATTTTATTGTAAGTTAAAGTTTGAAAAATATTGATATTTTTTGTTAGTGGGTAGTCTAAATATTTTTTCAAGATATTGTGGTTACTAATAAATATAGGTTTTAAATTTTATGTGAAATTATGTTAATCAAGTCAAATGAGTTATGAAGATTAGTTCAATCCATTTACATGAAATGAGTTTAAATAAGTTATGCCGTATTGATCTATTTCTAATTAATTATTAAATAGGTCAAAAAGAGGACACGACATGACCCGTTATTTAAATGGGTCATGTTAGAGTTTGAAAATCTGATATGTTTAGTTTAACAGGTCGGGTTTTGATTGAGCCGTATAGTTGAAAGTTTATAACTTGACTCGACACGAGTACGACCCATGAACACGAATTGCTACCCCTAGTTGTGATATTTGGTTGTGTGATTGTCTTGGTTATGTTCTATGATGAAGTTGTCATTATGTGTGACACGAATATAAGGTGTTAAATGTTGTTAGGCTTTGATTTAGAATATGCTAAGTGTTAACTTGCCAATCAAGAGGCTTAAATACGCTCTTAGGCCTAAATCACATTGAGTGAGTTACGTGTGTTTTATGTTTTAGTTTTGGTTATTTTCTTGTGGTTATAGAATAATTCATTATATTCTAAGGTAAGGAATGAATTTAGAACAAGAATTACATGGAGTTTGTAAAGTTTTGTGACATTTAGGGCCAAAATGTAAATAGTAAAAATTTGAGAGTATACTTTTAATTTCCAAAGAGTTAATGAGTAGATTTACAAATATTATTCTAAGTTTTTAGATTTTGGATTTTTCATAATTTTATGATTCTTAACCTTAGTATATCTCTTATCTCAACCCACAACGATTTATAGTAGTCAAGGAATTTGTAAGTTAGCCTCTGACTTACTCTTAAATGATATCTATATGGTTATATATAAACACCACATTCATACCACATGTTAACTTTTATCATGAAATGTCATATTATTATTATTATTATTATTTTGATAATAACGGGTCACATTCCATTCATTAATAGAGGACATACAAAGTTGACTTAAAAATAAGCCAATTACAAACGTTAATAGTTTCCTAGTACACTTTTGTGATTGACATAGTCTAGTCTAGACAGCAAATCTCTAAAGACCTAAGTCTAAAAGATAGCACAACTCTGTCTACACAGAGGTAACAGTAATCAAGTAACAAAACTCCATACCCGACTAATCGGAGTATGGAGAACCAACCCCATCATCACTGCCTAAGCGGAGGGGGGACAACTACATTCAGACTAAGGTTCGAAGGCACTACATTTTTGGATTTTTGTTTTCTTGAAAATAAAGACAATGCATAAAATAAACTATATTGTGAAAACACTATAAAAAGGAAAAAACAATGCACAAAAAGGCTACCAGAGGGAAAATTGACGGTCAATCTTGAGAGATCCAGAGTCGCCGGTTCGGGAATAGCCATACGTTGCAGCGGTAGAGGACTCCTTGGTGCATGAGGGCCACGCGTAGGTGGTCTCTGAATTTCCCAACCTGTGCGTGCGGGCTACGCTCCACTTCGGTTGAGGCCGCATTTGGTGATCGTGTAGATCGGTAGCTGGGCAACCTCCTGGTGGGGTGCGTGTTGGCTATTGGATGCTGCAAAGTCTCGATCGGCGATTCTCCTTTTATTTAGCCTAAAAAAAATCACAAAATAAAACCTAAACACTAGACAAGAAGAAAACAGAGAGGGGGAGGGAAGGAAAGGGGGGGAAGGAGCCTAAGCTCCCACCCCCTCTAGCCGATTTTGAAGTTTGGGGGAGTTTAGAGAGAAAGGAGAGGGTTTAGAGAGAGAACCGAAATGTCATATTATATGTCATAGCATTTTGTCACAACATGATTACAAGCATGATTTGATTTTTTTTTTCTTTTGCATAAATCATGAGAATGTGATTTTTAGCATGATACATGAAAATATGTCATTTTAGCATAAAGCATGTTACATGTCACGAAATATGAACACGTCTAGAAATATATTTTTTCATGAGAATAATATGAAAATATTTTATCATGACCCAATGTTAAGATAAAGGATTATCCTAGTGGAACTCCTATATCCATTCTGGGATCATTAATAATAAAGTGGAGTTCCTTAAGTTGACGAAAAATAGTCAACAAACTTCGAATGGAATCCTTCTCCAGAGTGTCGTATTTGGACACCTTAGCTAGTAGGTGCTAATATGGATCATGGTAATCGTTAATTCGTACTATCATGAGAGTTTAAAAGGTGTATTTACACCTAGGATGTGAATGCAAAACTAGTAGGTTCATATTGTCTAATGGGAAACTTGGAGGTGCCATACAGATGATGTTCGGTTCTTTATAGATACCATATGATATGAATTGATGGAGCACTATGTGCTATTGATTAAGCAAGATATGTTTTCTATAGGAAAATGTGCATTAATATTTTTTAAAAGATGTGGAGGAAACTGGATGGGAGAAAAATACAGTTTTTGTAAAACATGACCATGCATTCATCTCATGTTTACCATCTGTCATGTTTATATTATCATTGTGTATGTTGGTTATTAACTTACTGAGATTTCAAATAATCTCACCGCGATAGTTTTCATCATCATCCCCTCCAAAATAGTAGAAATTGTAGCAGGAACATATTTCCCTAGGTAGGATGGCCTAGGTAGGATGGTGTCAAAGAAATCAACCTAGATGAAATTGATTGCGGACGAGCTCAACCCCGACAAGGAGATGGAATTAATCTTGATGCTTTTGAAAATGGTCTTGACTACCTTCGCAAGTATAAAAGAACTTGTTTCGTATTTATACTTATGTTTAAGACTCGTTATGGTCTGTAACAAGGAGTTGATATTCCCTAACTATGTTTGTGTTTTGATTTATACCTTACTTGGTAGACTTTTAACTAGTAAGGTATCTTTCTAAGTTTTTTGAAGTTGGGATATTAGTCATTCTGGTACAATAATCATGTTGATTTACTTATATTCTGTTGCGATTATTGCGTACTGTTACAAGCATACTAGGTGCATTGCATTCTTATTTATCATATACAGAGATATGTAACATTGTATTGCATATCCCGATGTTTCAATCTCCATCACCCAAGCATCATATTATAAGCATGCTTTTTGTCATTTGACAGATTTGAACTCTAAGGACCTGTTTGGATATAAAGATGACCTTATCTCATCTAATTTTAACTAATAATCTCACTACTATTTATAAAGTATCTCAATTCATCTCATCTCATCTCACTATCCAAACAGACTCTAAGTAGTGCCTTAAGTTCAATTCAGTGGGTTAGGCTGGAGAATCTCAACTTTTTTTGCTTAATTTATAAAGCTACCAGTGATTTCTCAAGTACAACGTATGCCACGGCCAACCTCTACTTTTTAGGTATGTCCACGATTTATTTGAACTTGAGAAAGCAAAGTGACAGATGTGTTTAATAGATTAAAGGAAAATAAAAAGCTCTCAAAATTTGAGAAATATTTGTCAAAATTCAGTATAGTGTTGACTATTGCAGTTATCTTGGATCCAATTCTTAGTATGTAGAATTTTGTTACAAGAAGCTTTATGGACTCGCGGTTATCCCTCAACTTTGAAGCCCGCCAATATTATCCCTCAAAGATGGCGGAAGTGATGGAGGTAAAATTATATAATTAATTTCAATTTAGTAATTATGTGAACTCTTGTACTTTGTGTTATTTTTTTTAGTTTTATACAAGATGTTTGATTTTGTTGTGAGAATTTGGTTCTTTTCAAAGGGATGATACTTCTCTAAAAGAGAAACTCAATCTGAACTTTATTTGAATGAAATGGAAGAGGGGTGTAAAGTTAGATATTCACGTGTTTTGGAAGGAAGGTCTCGTTTAGACGTTGAGATGAAACGAAATGAGATAAAAAATTTGTTAATAATTGTAAAATAATTTGTGAATTGTAGTAAAATAGTTTGAGTTAAGATATTTTATGAGATTTTAGAAAATGAAAAAGAAAATTTTAAATAAAAATATTATAAAGTTAAAATATTGTTAAAATATAATTTTTATTTTACAATTTGAAAATTTTGAATTGTGTTCTGTATTTTGTTTGGAAGTTTAGAAAAGTTGTAATTATTATGTAATAATTAGATGAAAATGTTGAAAAGTGAAAATTGAAAAGTGTTTGTATTTGAATAATATTTAAATGTTCAAATGAGATGAGATAGATTATATCATCTGTGAAACCAAAGGAGGCTAGTAAATTTTGTTATGTTGTAGCTACTATGGCTTGTGATGTTTTAGTAGTTAAAATTGAAAAGTGTTTGTATTTGAATGATATTTAAATGTTGAGATGAGATGTGATAGATTATACCATCTGTGAAACCAAAGAAGGCCAGTAAATTTTGTTATGTTGTAGCTACTATGGCTTGTGATGTTCTAGTATTCTACATTCTAGAGTTGTCTCAGAGTCAACGTTCAAGACCCGTTTGATTACATAGATGAGATGGAATGAGATGAGGAATTTGTTAGTAGTAGTAAGATATTTGAGTTAAGATAGAATAAGTTGGTTTATAAAATTGTGTTTGTTTGGATATAGAGCTGAAATGAGATGATTTTAAACTTTTTGGATATTTGATAAAGTTGTGAGTCCCACCAATCATTAAAAAATATTTTTAATGATTGGATAATAGTTATGAATATATTTTCTATTAAATAATATCAATTATTAAAGTAAATATTTTTTTACATATTTAAATCCGAGAATTAATTTTCTTTTTATTTTCCCAAAATTTATATAATTCAATATTCTTAAAACTATCAAAAAAAAATTTTTTTTTATAGAATATATAACTCATTACTTCATTCTAGTTATGAATTGTATATTAGAAAATTCAATACATTATTTTTTCCTTAAATTGGTTCGAAAATTCTCGACTATGAGTAGGTGCCACAAAAAACCAACTATTTCTAAATTTCAATTCCAGGGACAAAAATTACAAGTTCATTTTTTTTGTCATTTGATGTAATTCAAAAATTCCTATCAGTCATCAATATGGAATACACACTTATAATTATCGAGACTGTGGTCGAGAAAATGTTAAAAATATGGGCAATATAAGCTCGTGATAAATTATGTCACCCAACAAAATTTAACTATGTCAACAGTCAAAAAGAGGAACATATTAAAACAAACAAACAACTGCATTTCATGGCATTGAAAACAACATCAAAGTTAAAACAGGCGTAGATAAATGTTCCATAATCAAAGTTAGTAAAAACTAGCAGTAAGCATAAATAAAACCATCCGGGTGGAAAATTTTGGAGCCCCAACTCCAACTAGCTACAATTCATGGCCCACAGCCTTTTGTGTTGATCATCCAATGCTAGGAAGCCTGTCTGGACACGGGTATCAAGTAATTTGTCGAAAGCACGAAGGAATACATCATCGGGCAGCGGAGGATCAAGTGCTTGCAGCAATTGCACAGACTGCGTGTGCTGATTCCGATGGGCAACGTGGTTGGAGCTAGTTGTGCCTTTGTTGCGCTTGTTAGAAGTTCCCTCAGCCCTCTCCTCATAACACTTCCGCCTTGCTATTGTAGTACGAGTTATCTCATTGAGGCAGTTAGAGATGTCAGCATCCACCTGCATGGAGGGCCCCGCCCTTTGGCTTTGCCATGACGCAATGGATGGTGGTGTCTCGTATCCCATGGAGAAATCCATGTCAGCAAAGTCAATGGGCAATCGATATGGATTGCCCAGTGCGGAGCCCCGGTGTCGCATCTCTGCATCAAGTGCACAGTCGTCGTCACTGTCTAGGGGTGGTTGTGTTGATGTGTGGTGGGGTGTATCAGTGGCAACTGATGCCCCAAAAATGGTGTAGAGCTTCTCGTACATTGGGCAGCCCAAGGACCAGAACATCTTCCATTGTGATTTCACTTAACACAAACATAATGACAGTATTATGGAATCTAACAAACAAGACATAAAATAAAACATTTCATATAGCAATTGATGTTAGAGAGGAGGATGACAAGGGACATATCCATACCCTGAGAACATTTGCCCAGTGTTCTTCATTGGCTATCACTGTTTTGTTGTCGGGGTCCCAAGCCATACCAGTTTGGCTCATAAGGTTGGTGAAAAGGCATTGCCTCGACTTCAACCTTTGTAGTTTGTCCTTCACTTGGTTGCTATCATATACCCTTATACCCACTGATGTAAGCCGTTGAGCATACGTTGTATGGTCCCTAGATGTAATCTTCTCTGCCCTTAGTGCTCCAGAAAGGGCATCCCCACACAACATCTCAATGAAAATGTTCTCCATCCCATCCGCCCAAAGGTCACAATCAGTATGTGTATTTTCCGGATCATCCATGTGAATTATCTAAGAACGCACATAATACATATATGCAAGATATTGTGTGTAATATAAGTAAAAAATACATGCACAATAAATAAAACAAGATATTGCAAGTTGGATCAAATACGCTCTTATTATATCAAGAATTCCACAGCAACTAATATAATTGCATGCATTAGAATAACTTACCAGAAAAAAAAATTGCATGCATTAGAATAGATGAGGAAATGAAAATTTAAACAGCAACGAAACTGGGCCATACCTAGGGAGGGTGAGTTAGGTAGGAGGAGCATAGGCGGTAACTCTATAAAGACAAAAAAGTACAAACGTTTCAGCACACACCAACTAGCAACACAGGTATGAGCACCTCACAAATTATTGCACAATATAACACATTTTAGAAAAGGTTTATACTGGGCAATTCTTTGCTGCAAACACAGATTTGTGTAGATCTTTTGTGCTACGTTTTTCAGTTGATAATCATGTAGTTTGCATTAATTAATTAATCTCCAAAAGAAGCATATAGATTATTGCCTAGTACAGCTAAAGTATTATGCAAGCTACCATTTTTGCTTAAAAACAAAGCATCAACTATAACCATTAATGCAAAATTGTCTGTTTTTCCAGATTTGTGTAGATCTTTGTTGACCGTCTTTTTCCATGCTTCCATTAACTTTAATAGAGGATTTTTATGAAGTAGTTATCACTGATTACTAAATTTGAAAAATCCATCAACAAAAGGACTTTCAAGGGATTGGTGTGGATGCACTTGAAGGGGATAAGATTAAATTGCATAAAAGATAATCACTTATAACAGAAACACAGCTCAACAATTAATAATGAAGATCTTTAGTTCATCAAGCACATCAACAATACAGGTTGGGATTGCACACGCCATAAGCACTGTACATATGAGTTGGTTTTAAACTAACTCATCATGTGAAGATTAAACTACTTGGTGCGTGTGATGTGAATGGGTGGCTGAGCAGTAAGCTGTTATAGGCTTGTAACAAATTTTTTATTGAAGTGTTTTAATTACAGAGCAGCTTTAACAAGTCTGTGTATCTATATGAGTGTCAAAAGTGATGACACTTGTAGGAGACTTTTACTTTGTCTTTAGAGCAATTTTAAACCATAAACCAGAATATAAACAAGATTTTGCCCAATCTGACTGATCAAAGAACAAAATATTTTTTCCAAAACTGAAAAGAAAATGCAAATAGAGATCGGAATGTGATATAATTTTGGAAGAAGTATCCATGGTCACTTGTGACCTTTTCAGTAGTCAACCAATCAGATTGTTGCTCCATGAAAGATTCATTTAGCACCAGCATATGAATTATGGGCAATTTTGACCAAATATTTACACATTTGTTTTTAACCAGAGACAGTGAGTGGATCTTCTTACATACAGAATATAGATACGATAGGGTGGAAAAGAGGGTGGGGGGAAGTAACTGTGAAGGTAATAATGGAAGGCCGCTGTCAATTATGAAGGTATAATGCTTGAAAAAACTTTGCTAGAGTTCCTAACTTGAAAGATGCATTACAGAAAATATTATCAGATAATCGCTAAGGTGGAGTCAAGTCATAATGAGACTGCACTGCGCTGCAAATAATCCCGGAAGAAACTAGTTATAGAACCTTTACAAACACTTATGGCTGGCAGGCTTATCAAACAGATAATAATTAAGAATAAAATCAAATTTAAACAAAAGAAAAGACATTTGCCTATGAACATTAATCGACCACATTAAATTCAAGTCTAACTCCTACCTCTTGCTCACAACAAAATAAGTTCAAAGATTCAAGTGTTACACTGTAATCCCATCTGCATCAAAGGATGACGGATAACGGAGAGAATCGACTAAAAGGCAAGAGCAAATGGAATACGCTAATTCCAAATGCTACGAAAGGCAAAAGGGAATCGTTTCCAAATCTAAAAAGGCCCTTATTAGCTTCAACGACTACGAGTATGAGCATATTTAATAAAGCTCATCCATTTGTCACCCAAACATAAAGATAAAACAGAGACTAACTTGGAAACAAATAATGAAGCCGCAAGCCGCACGAACTATAACACTATCAAATAAATAAACCAACTTAGTCTATCGAAAATTTGGAAAAGCATACATAATCATCAAGAGCGCTAACTGTGTAAAAATGGGCAAAATATCTGGCATACATACAGGTGAAAAGACATATACTTTCAATCTTCTTTGGCATCAATGTACAGTGTCAAAAGTTCAGAGTATATTTAAAACAGATATGAAAACAAGATGAAAATTAACCATATTGCACGGCTCAATTACGTACGATAAACAGAGGAGATATAAAACAGATATGAAAACAAGATGAAACTTTATTGAAGCGATAAATTTCGAAAAATAGAAATTAACCCAGGAAATGATAAAAGTTATGGAGGACTCTGCAAGCATGGTTACCTTAAAGGACCGCGTGTTCTGTTCGAAGCCACCACAAAGGAAAAGCGGCGTTTATGCGCCGAGTTAGGGGCGGAGATTGAAGACATTGGTAGTGGAAGGTGACCTTAGTTTCGTAATTTTCAATTTATAGACGATTTTAGACAACACCAGACAAACTGAGTGCGACTCTTTTTGGTAATGAAAATTTTGAAAAGCAAGATTTCCCCAAGAAAAATCGCAGAGGCCAGAGGAATCTCTTGCCCGCTGCACTGCCGTATATCTCGAACGGGAAAAGGCAGAGATTCGCGCGGGGCCAAAAAATATAAATTGCTCAGCACCCTTGGAAAAAGAGCCCGAGAAGAAGGAAACTCTCCATGCGAAGGGAAAGGACTATCAAAGGAGGCCTGCGTTGGTCAGAGATCAGAGTGCTTTTACTGTAGCTGGTCCGGTTACATCAATATACAGTGTCAAGAAATGAGTTCACGGGAAAAAAAAAAAAAAAAACAGAGGAGATATGAGTCTTTGACTAAACAAAAAATTTATTCAATCTTTTACTATTTATATAATCTTCGAACATCATATTTTTTTTAATAAATATTTAATATATAAATAATGAATAAAAAAATTAAATTAATTCAAAAAAAAAAATTTAAAAAAAAAAATTTAAAAATATTAAAATTTAAAAAAAAATAATGTATAAAGATTGAAAAAATTGTATAGAATTATTCTTGACTAAAAATAGGTGATAGAACGTGATGAAAATGGGTGATGGAACAAGACGAGACGAGTTGAGAATTTTAAGATAAAATTTATTTTTAGATAAGAGTTATAATTTTACAGAAAAAAAAAGAAAAAAGAAAAAGAGCAGGTATGAATATATGATTAAGGTTATGTTTGGAAAATATGTTTTATTCAAAATTCTCATCTTCATCTCATCTCATCTCTACACTTTTTCAAATCTCTATACAAAATATAATAAATAATTTAACTTTTTCAAATCCCAATATAACTTTTTTAAATTTCAATTTAACTTTTTCAAATCTCAAAATTAAAAAATAATATTTTAAATTTTAAAATAAAACATAAAATTCTCATTTCACCCCAAGCATAACCTAAAAAGAGGTAATGGAACCATTAGATGCGACAATAATTTTGAAATAAAATTTATTTTTAATAAGGGTTATAATTTATTTAGTTTGAGAGTATTTAAAAAATTTATTTTTAAAATTTTTATAATTTAGTTAAAAAGTATATTTTTAAAATTTTTTTATATTTTAAAAATCTTCTATATTTTATATTTTATTCTTTTATTATATTAAAATAATATTTTTTATTCTTTTATTATTATTTTTTTCTCACTTCCATTTACAAATTTAGCTTTTAAATATTTTTTTTATATTTTAAACTATTACTTTAGTTAATATTTTAAACAAAAGTTTAAATTATTTTTTGTGGATATGATAATATTTTTAAAATTAATTTTTTTTATATTTTCGTAATTAATTAAATTATTTTTTAAAACTATAACAAATATGAGTATGAAAAAAATATAAATGATTGAAAGAAAAATTTATTTTTCATATATTATAATAAAATATTAATAAAAACTAAGAATTCAGATGTAAAAATATTTTGATCAAATCATAAAATAAACCGAAAAAATGGTGCTCTGAGGCACGGGATGTGATGCTCTTAACAGGATTTTCAAAGCCCATTCATACATGTAGCAAGTGGAGGGAGATGATAATCGAGCTTAGATTTTGGAAGTCTAAAAATGAAATTATTCCGAGTTTTCATTTAGAGCTTATTTGGCAATACAATTATTATTAAGTATTTCTCAAAATCTTATATATTTTTTTCTTAAATATTATTACTTTTTAATTTTAAATATTTAATTTTTTTCATCTAATTAATTACTAAATTATTATAATTTTTTCAAACTCTAAATAAGATATAAAAAATAATATTTTTTTAAAAAATTTTAAAATAAAAATAATATTAAAAATAATATTCTTTTCACGAATATAAAACAAAATACGAGTAACGATATATTTACATGTCTTTTACCATTAATCAATCCAATCGTGTAATTTTATTAAAAACGATTTTTTTTTTTTTAATAGGAAGCAGGTTTCTTTCATATAGAAGAGTCAAATACATCATAGTGCAAAATTACATTGTAGCATCTATTAATACTCGACATTGAATAAAATTAGGACAATGGTGCCACCATTGAACCGTATGTTAAGAACCTCACAATTCTAGAATCTTCTAACCAACATTTGAATTTCCAAAATCAAAGGGCCCAATGTTGTGAGATTTTTTATTTTTTTTTTCTTTTAGAACTTAAAAGCTTCAATGGCAGATGAAGAATTATCCCCTTCCAATATTAAACTAGTTATATCAATATTAAAAATGAATTTTAATTTTATAAAATTATTATCCATTTTACTTAAGAGTTATAAGGGCACGCTAGTATTGTTGAAGGGTAATGATATTTTTTTTTTTTAAGAAGAGACGAAGGTCACATGTCTAATAGTGATTCCGATTCAATTTTATTAGAAAAAAAATCCTCACTTTATGGTAGAAGAATACCGCGACAATATTCAAGACATATGATTTACATTTATTCAAAGACAACCATCACATGTGTCAATTACAAGAACTTATTGGAAAAAAACCAAAACCCAATCAGTAATCTACCATAACACTTATTAAAGAATGCAATACAGAGAATAACGAATAACAAGAACCAATTGTAAACGAAACTGTAAATGAACCGGCGTAAATGTAAATGTAACCCAACAACGTAAACGTAAAACGCCGTTTGTTTAAAATCCTCCAAACTCAGATGCCCATGTCCACTGTTTACCTCCTTCTTAAGCATGGCAATCCACATTTACCCAAGCATAAGATCCCTTTTAATTCCTTTGGTATGGTAGCCAACGTAAGGGTAATCATACTCTTACTACCCCCACTGCTACTTGTTTACAACCCAAGTTTACGTGACTTTATATATTTTTTTTTCTATTCTATCTTCTGTCCTGCTCTGCTTTTTGTTATAAGTTTTATGTTCAACTATCAGAGATTCAACTCCCTCTGAGACTCAAATCTCTTTGTCAATTTCGTTTTCCTTTTAAAATTTAAAACTAAAATCTCAAATCCTACCATTTTTCACATCTCTCTCCATCATGAAATGGGCGGAGCCTACTCTCCATCACATAAGGGCAGAAGCCAAAGCTAAAGAAAAAGAGTAAAGTTAACATAGATTTAGATGGTAAACAGATAGTAATGAGACAGTGAGGTTATTATTACCCATTGTTAAAAGGGGCGAAATCAATATCTTGCAGCCTAATGACATTTATCCCCTCTCTGAATGAGGAAGGATGTTGGGGATGAGTTTCATAGCTAATCCCTTAAAAAATTGTAAAGAAAATTAAAAAATAAAAATAAAAATAAAAATAAAAAGTTGATGGGGCCGCCAAACACGTCCTTACCAAATTAGTTGACAGTTCAAACAAGCAGGGCGGGCGAAGAAATAAAACAAAGGAAATACAACGTTCGAAAGAGAGAGAAAAAAAGTGTCCGGAAAACGTTGGGAGGCTCTCATTCTCTCCTCACCTTCCGCTCTGACTGTTGCGATGCCACTCTCTCATTCTCAACCATTTGTAGCTGTCAATGTATTCCTTCTTCTTCCTCCTCCGCCTAATTTTAGTCACTACAGCCAACCCAAAAAACCCACCAAATTATCTTTAACATATTATCATTGGAGCTGTTTATTCAACGATGATTTTTAGTCATCTTCATCCTTAAATCTTCTGGGGTTCTTCACTCAATTATTTAAGTTGAAAGAAAACACATTTCCTGTTTTCTCTTTCTGGGTGTCTGATCCCTTTTTGTGTGGGAAAGATGCACCAGAAAAACATTGTTAGTTTGTGGTTTGTTTTCTTTGGGGTCCTGACCTCTCCGGTTCATTCCAAGACAAAATCCCCGGATGGTAAGTTCTGTAGATCCCTTTTTTTTTTTTGACATTTCAGTTTGGGTATACGTTTGAGATGTTATCTGGGTTTCATTTACTTCTAATCTCTGTGGTGATTCCAAATGCGGAAAAAAAAATTGCTTCTTTCGAAATTGATGCACCCTTTTTATGTATTCAAGTGGATCACTAGAGGGAAAGTGAAGCGAGTTTATACAAGGGCGTATCAATTTGAAGTGTGGGTTTGTTCTCCGTTCTGTCGTGGTGGATACGTTTACATTCCACTTACGAGATTATTGGCTAATTGAAGCTAAAAAGCCTAACCTTATGTCTTCAAATAGGAAAAACTTCTAACAAAATGAAAGGAAACGTTAATACTTGTCTTCGACAATCAAACTCCTAGAACCTTCAGTGGTTCTTAACCATCTTATTCATGTATCTTTTGTTTTACCACATGGTTATCCTTTATGATCTTGGGTAGGCGGTTGTAGCTTAATTTTCCACTGAGAGAAATTATTAACTGATTTTCCCACAACATAAGTCCTATGAGGGGTTTAGTGTCTCATGTCTCATACAGACAATTCAAGGCCCATACCAATGCGATATATGCTACATACATACATACATATATTCACATTTTCTAATACAAGAATAAAACTACTTATGATTTCTTTCATGAAGTATGGAAATCTTTCACATTTTTCATGATATTAAGAATAGAGAACAAGTAATTGTCGGATTTCTGAACCTAATACTAGTTTATGTACAAGTTTTTTATACGCTAGTAATGCATGCTTGAATACCTATCTAATGCTTTCTTAGAATATATTGTGCTGATTTCAGGACTTTTACAGTGAAAACTAAAGTTCTTTAACATAATTGCCAATAATTTTTACCATATTGCTGGATTTCAATTTCTTTCTTTTGTATTTAAAAAGCTTGCATTTGGATGCTGAGTTAATCTTATATGATTTGAGTTGATATATGAATAGTAGTGTTTTGTAGGTCTCATCGATATGTATTTGAATGTAAATAGGTTGAGATATATGTTTAAATGTATGAAATAGGTTGAGATGGGTTAGCTTTTGTATGAAAAGTTGAAGAAGTAGTAAATCACATCAATAATTGGTTTGAAATGAGTTAAGTTGATTGCAACAACCAAACACACCTGGTCTTTACAGTCTTTTGGTTATAGAAGAAAATTTTTATTTCAAGTTTTTTAATGCCAAACCATCTGCATATTGTTGTGTATTTTTTGATTAAATACCATTGGGGAGTACATGCTTTCTAAGTTGATAAGTGCAATGCAAAACATGTCTCTTGTACATACCTAGAGCAAATAATTAATGTATCTGCTGCTTTGTCTCTTAGATTCTGTCTTCGTATATCCTGTAAATTCTGGAAGCTGTGGAAGGAGTTTCATTTTTAATTTGTATTGATGATTATTGAGAGCAAGTTTCTTCTCTCCAAGAGGAAGGATTTTACACCATTATATTATTGCTCTTCAAATTTTTATTTTTTTCATCTTGGTCATCAGATTTTTAATTGAAACCCTCAGTTAGATTTTCGTTAGAAAATTTAATAAAAATCTGATGGTGGCATGCCACATGTGGACACGTAGCATGCTATGCGTGAGAAATTAACAAAAATAATAATATTAAAAAATATAAGAAAGAAAAAAATGCAAAACTAAAAATAAATAAAAAAACTGATATTTTCTTTTTTGAAAAAAAATAAAAATAAAAGTGGCCGGACCAAGCAACTCCTAGGTTGGGAACCAAGGCATTGGCAATCACAGTTTTTTTTTTTTTTTTTCAGTTTTTCTATTTTTTTTTAATTTCAACTGATTTTTATATTCCTTTAATATTATTTTACATTTTTTATTATTTTCTTGACGGATCAAATTTGCGTTATATTTTCTAATGTAAATTTGACGAAGGCTCTCAATTGAAAAAATAATAAATCCGAGGATCAAAATGATAAAATTGAAAACCCAAGGAACAAAGAGATTACGGTGTAAAACGATGAGACTGATAATGTTCTTAACCAAAAAGAAATGAAATATCAGTTATACATATTTTAAATTTAAGATCCTGATCTTTTTGCTGGCTGTATTTTTGCAGTCTCTGCCCTCAATGTGATGTATAGCAGTTTAAATTCTCCTTCACAACTGAGTGGCTGGAAATCGAGTGGGGGTGACCCTTGTGGTGACTCCTGGGAAGGGATCAAATGTTCAGGCTCATCTGTAACTGAAATGTATTTGGCCTTTTCTATTATCTGTTGATAAATTGCATCTAATCTTAATCCGCCTACGGTAGAAAAATTCTGTTAATATATTCTACAGAATGTGCTGAAATCTTTGAATTGAACATTCTTTCTCTGGAAAACTTTGCAGAAACTTATCTGGCCTTGGACTCACCGGATCAATGGGCTATCAGCTATCAAGCTTGACATCCGTCACTCACTTGTGAGGCCCATCTTTTTTTTTTTTTTTAAAAAGGGATCTTTTGGGTTACACTTATTTTTTATATAAAGAAATTCACATGAAGGTCATTCGCATGTTTGTCTAGTACAGCGATTTAAGTGACAACAACCTCAAGGGTGAGATACCATATCAGCTCCCTCCTAACGTAGCTCACATGTAAGTCAGCAGACAAAATTCTATGTAATCATAGATTATCATCAAGAGAAAATATATTCACTCCATAAATGTTTTGTTTATTCAATGTTCATAGCATCACCTGTTTGGCACTCTTTTGCCCTGCAAACATGATTTTATGGTCGACTTCAGCAATCATTTGAAGCTCTATACTGTTTATATTGGTTCATAGTATTATTCTTTATTCTCTTCCTTCTTTTTGGATATTTTGATCTTGTTTCTCACTGTCCTTCACAAGATTGGGGAATAGCTTATCTAACTTCATTGACTGCATTAGATTGATTTTCAACAGCACTTCTGTTTGGTATAGGTGTACATCATCTGCATCTCTATTCATGTCCTTTGATTGGTAATTGTCGTGGCTTGTGTGATGAAAATAGGGATGGATTTTGTTGTCAAACACGATGTTCATGCATTGGTTAGATAAACTTTTTAGGTTTTTCTATATTTTATGATCCATCCTCCAAAAGACAGTCGTCTTTAAACACATTCTTTCTTATGAGAAGTTTCTTGTTGTTACTTTGATATTCAGCTAGTCCAGGTCTCTCTTTATTGACCTTAAATACCCATCATACTGATCTTGTGCGCTTAATGTGCAGAGATCTTTCTCATAATAGCTTCAGTGGTGGTGTACCATATTCGATTTCTCAGATGACTGATCTTGAATACCTGTAAACAAACAAACTTTGTTCCTGTTTTTTATTAATTTTCTTTTGTAGAGCTGTTTCTCATTTCTTTCTTGGTGCATGCAGAAATCTTGGTCATAATCAGCTGAATAACCAGTTGAGTGATATGTTTGGAAAACTTTCAAAGCTGAAAGAGCTGTAAGTGTTGCTAATATGGCACAATTTGCCTCACTTCTCCACCCCCCCCCTCCCCCCCTGTTTGTTTTTAAATGGATGTGTATTGCTTTCACTTGTTTGCTGCATAGCTTTATGGATTCACGGTCTTGTATTTAATAAGAACTAAGCTGGCTTCTGGCTTTTACGAAAGCTTTCTGCCCTTAAGTCTCTCTATTTCACACATTCCGAAATCTTATTTTACTATTTCAAATGGCTATTCTTTCTATTACTATCTCAAATGCCTTCATTAGCTACGGAATTATTTTCTTACATAAAAGAAGTATGATATAATTGTGGCACTATTTGCAAAACTTTGAATTAAATGCATTCTAGGTTTGTATGACTATTTTGTTTAAATAACTCATTTTGTGATTCCAATTAATAGGAGAAAACTAAAGAAGAAATTTTCTTTATAATCAATTTCTTGCATTGATAAAGTACATCAAATACCAAAGCCAGTGGTAAATATCGCTACTGTAGTCAGCATCGGAATAAGTATAAGATGACATCAGAATGAAAATTTTTATGGGGGTCTGTCGCAAATCTATCAGCAAAATGGACAGAGCAGTAATGAATTTAAACATCTTTGTCCATATAGCATATGCAAAAAATGGTGGGATTGACCAACTAATGCCAGAGAGTAACATCGAGAAGGTGGTAATTATCCTTTTAATGATGCTAAAAATGAAGTCTTATGATAGACCAAGCAGCTTTATGGTTTGATAGTATTGCTGAGTATTTTTTTCACATGTCTGGGTAATATGATTGTGGTACTTGGAAGGAATTTTTAAGGTGGCATTATGAGTTTTTTATTCAAGTAATGTGATCAAGATAGAAATGGAAAATGGAGAATAATTTTGGGGGTTTCATGGCATGGAGAAATACTCCTCTAAACTTATCTACATAGATCTATGTATTGCAAGAAAGATGGAAGTTTACCCTCATAGAGAAAGACTGCAGGATTGGGAGGTGCAACCATTGCTGAACTCATCAGATTGGCTTTATATTTCTATGGGCTAGGACATCATTAGATTTTCTGTGTTTGAATACTTATAAACAAAAATATTTTCTGTGTTTAAATGGATTTGGCCATCATGTATTATGCTGGAAATTTATCTGGCTGCATCTTGTTCTGAAGTTGCATTTATGATGTTGTCACTTACAACCTTTGTAATACTCTAGTAGCAAAGAATACTTGGTTCTTCATGATTGTCTCCTTTGCCAGTCTCACTCGCAATCATCCATCTACTCACCATTCATTCCTTTCTAAATTTAGTTATGGCAAAGTGCCCGACATGAAAATGTAATTAGCTAGTATCGTGAACTGCCTTACAGGGATCTTTCCTACAACTCACTGTCAGGCAATTTGCCTCAAAGTTTCCAATCACTCTCAAGCCTCAAAAAATTGTAAGGAGCAATCAATTTAAGTTTAGATTTTTGGAGTTTCTTGTCGCTAACTTTCTTATACCTTTATGTAGGAATTTGGAAAATAATCAATTCAGTGGTCCAATTAATGTCTTAGCCGATCTTCCCCTCAAGGATTTGTAAGTGGACCTCCAGTTCATTTTTATTACTCTACAATGTAAGGTTTCATTAAAATTTGTACTAGAATTAATACTCAGTTTTTTCAATTATTAGACATTTTGCCTCTTAGTTTTAGTATATCCTTTTATTTTACTCTATAGTTCCAAGAATATATTCTGGTTCATCTTTTTAAGATATTTTATATTTTTGGTTTTTTTCCACACTGAAATCATAAAAGTACCTTTTGTTCTTCGAAGTAGGGAATAGGAAATGTTCGGAGTTAAGACATGTCTCACATAAGGAGTTTGAAATTGTTGTTATTGGACCTTCTATTTGTTTGGCAGCCATCAATTATGCCTGCCTATTGCTTAAATTTTTTTATGTACCTTCTTTAGCTACCTGGCTGACTGGCTAAAGAGGACCCAATTTATTAGTTCTTCTGATTCCTTTGCTCCCTACAATCATATGATGTCATAGGCTTGCTCTGTTTGGATAATTTTATTTTTGTTTCTCTTTCTACAAATTAGCTCCTAGTTTAGTGTTATGAATGCTCAAAATTAATTATTGAAATATGAAGCTTCTTGTCAAACATTGATTTGTGTTATTGAAGAATGCCTTGTTAGCCTAGTGATTAAAAAGAAATTGTATCTGCAATGGTCTTTATACATCATCAGTATTGCACCGATTTGCCCATGATATATTTGACAAAGGGTTAATACTCATTAGAGAATTCTACAATGAGATGAATGATGTGCCGTTTTCTTTTGTAATTTAATACAGTGCTTACCACTTCCATATGTGCATCTTCCAATTGGTCAAATATGATCCAACCTAGTTGTTTTTAAAGTTTCATAAATACTGCTGAAGTTAGTGAAATTGACATGCTTAGTTTATCATGATGTTGGCAGGAATGTTGAAAACAACCAGTTTACTGGCTGGATTCCTGAGGAACTCGAGGATATAGACTCAGAGTGAGTATTCTGTTCAAGTTATTTTTATTTAGGGATGCAACAATTAAAATTTTCTTTTTGACTTTGCGATTATCTATAATAAAGAACTGGAGGCAATTCCTGGTCATCTGGGCCTGCTCCTCCTCCTCCTCCTGGTGCAAAACATCATGCTAATCAACACTCAACCAAAAATAATGATGGGAAATCTGTCAAGAGTGGAGTGGCAATAGCTGGAATAGCTTTGGGCGTACTGGTAGTAATTGGGATTCTAATTGCTCTATTTTCAAGAAGAAAGTCCCCTCCTCCTTCTCATTTCCTTGATGAAGAGAGGATTAGCCAGCGTAGATCCTTTACCCCCCTTGCATCTCGGGAATTATCCCAGGACTTGCATACAGGAATACGCAAAGACTTCAAAGGTGGTTTTCTTTATCCTGCAGTTTTGTTCTTTTAGGTATTTTCACTATAGTTGCCTTAATGATGTAGTGGGTCCTGACCTTTTTTTTTTTTGCTTATATAGAGTTTTCATAAAAAAAAAAAAAAAATTATTTTACGTAATAAAAACTTATTAAAAAGCGCAAAAGGTGCAAGCTAAGTAATATCTTTGTACAAAAGATGATAGAAGATAGGAGTATCCCGCATTCAACCTTCCTTGGTACAGAAAGTAATATTACCCGCTTAGGTTTTATGCTAATCATCATAGAGATAACTTGTAATTGAGTGATAATAAATGAATGAACCCGCTTTTGAAAATTGCAAATGGAGTTTTGAATAGAAATGCATGTATTTGAGGCTTGCATATTTCTCTCTACCTGATGTTGTGTTTTGGCCTTTGCTCTAGAGCCATGGAGAGATTAGTTTCTGATCTTTGGTTATTTGGTTAAAACTATGGCTTTTGTGGCCATTTGATGTCTGACCTTTCTGTAAGTGTTGACTCATTTTTTTAAAGATGGTTTCTGTCTTCTTTTTTTCCCTTCTCATAATGGCTTTGGGAAATGTGGACTTCACCACTCCGACTGTATAGATAATAGCAGATCATTGGATTCATCTGCTTCAATCGATATAAAGTCCTTGCAGAATTCTTCATCAAGCTGTCTAATGCATGCACCTTCCGATTTTAAGCAATCTTATGATGACAATGAGTTTGCAAACCGTCTAAATGCAAGACGAAGCACCTCTGTTCGAGCTATCTCTTACTCTTTGGCAGATTTACAGCTCGCTACTGGTAATTTTGCGACAGGCCGGCTTCTCGGTCAGGGGTCTATTGGGCGCGTTTATCGGGCTAAATATGCTGATGGGAAGGTATTTTCTGCCTGGTTATTACATTTCTATTTTTTCATTTACGGCTTTCCAACTTATACACTTTTCTTGGCATTGACCATGAGCAAATAATATACCAAAAGAGATCCCTGCTGCCCCCCCACCCACCTTCATTGGGGTTTCTGTGAGGGAATCTCCACTTATTGCTTCCGTAATATTCTTCTCCCTTTACCAAATCGTGGGTTTTTCTAGAGACCCTAGAGACTCGCTTAAGAAGGCAAAGAGGCCCTTTAAAAGTGATCTTTCATATCTTCTACATCAAGTGCCCTCTTCTCAAGATTTTCTCTCATGGGAATTACCATAGCAACAAAGTATAAGGTGCTGTAGATACTTGGGTATTATAGTTAAAAGATGGTATTGGTATCGTAGTCTACATTTACAGCTGATGCAACTTGATATTGTCACCTCATTACTACTTAAATAATTAGTTAACACCTAAGTGATTTTATAACTTGAGCTTTCCTTAACCAGCTGCTGCCTTAATTAGTTACCTTACACGGATTCTTTGTCAAAATGGTTTCAATGCGTCTCAATGGAGGGTTTCCTTCTCATTAAATAGCCAATACATCCCTTAATTACAGCCTACAAATAATTAGTAAATAAGGTAATGATCTAAGAAAGGAAACTGTACAGCAGCCTAGTGCCTAACAAAATGATCTCCTATACATATATACATTGACTGCCATATATACATCGTTGACATCCCCCCTCAAATTGATGTTGGTCGATCAAGAAGCATTAATTTGTCAATCATGAATTGATAGCGGTGGCGAGACAAGGCCTTGGTAAAGACATCAACAGTTTGGTGTTCGGTGGAAATGTGAGGAAGTATAATCACATGTTGATCAAGTGTTTCACGAATGGAATGACAATCTACTTCAATATGCTTGGTGCGCTCATGAAATATTGGATTGGCAGCAATCTGAATAGCACTTGTGTTATTCGTATGAAGAGGAGTAGGAGTAAGCTGCCGAATACCAAGTTCACCCAACAAACCATGAAGCCACACAAGCTCCGAGCATGCTTGTGACATAGCACGATACTCAGATTCGATAGAGGACTTCGAGACTCAATCCTGTTTCTTACTCTTCCAAGAAATAAGATCTTCATCAAGGAACGGGCACCAACCAGTAACTGAATGTTATCCACACAACCGGCCCAATCAGCATCACTATAACCCTTTAACTGTAAGGAGTTCTCAGTAGAAAATAATAACCCTCTACTAGATGTACCCTTGAGATATCGAAGAATCCATCATACTACTGCTAAATGAGAGTGACGAGGAGCCTGCATAAACTGACTGACCTGCTATACAGCAAATGAAATGTTTGGTTGGGTAATTGTCAAATAATTCAAACTCCCTACTAGCTGCCGATACAAGGATGGATAAGATAATAGTTCACCCTCCTCCTGACAAAGCTTCAAATTGACCTCCAGAGGTGTAAGTACTAAGTTCCTAGACTGAAGACTAGCCAAGGTGAGAATCTCTTGGGTATACTTGTGCTGATGCAAAAGCATACCATTGGGACAAGAGTGCACCTCGAGATCAAGAAAATATTGAAGTGGGCCAAGATCTTTTATATGAAAGGTAGTCTCGAGATGCTACTGTAGTTGCTCAATCAACTGAGGATCAAACCTTGTGATAACAATATCATCCACATATACTAAAAGTGCCACAAGTCCAGTGGCAGTCCTCTTAAGAAAGAGAGAAGAACCAAACTGACTCTGAGTAAAATGAAAATCAAGAAGAGTGATACGAAACTTTTCAAACCATGCACGCGGTGCTTGCTTTAATCCATACAAAGACCACTTTAGTCGACAAGCCTCAATGGAGGAGTGAGTGAACATACCAGGAGGAGGAGTCATATATATTTCTTCTTTCAAATCCCCATGTAAGAATGCATTCTTCACGTCCATCTGCCGAAGAGACCATCCTTTAGAAGCTGTGATAGCCATAATAGTTCGTACAGTAGTCATCTTGGCCACAGGTGCAAAGGTCTCCTCATAATCAAGGTCATACTCCTGACAAATCCTAAGAGCCACCAAACGAGTTTTATACCTCTCTATAGTGCCATCAGGTCATAGCTTGATAGTATATACCCATTTGCATCCAATGAGTTTTACTCCATCAGGACATGGGACGGTGTCCCAAGTGTGGTTGTCCTGAAGAGTCTGAAGTTCTTCTTGCATAGCTTGCCAGCCACCAACAAGCTTGAGTAAAAGCCTGAAAGTAAGATTTGGGCATAGAGGTAGTATCAAGAGTAGCCTGATGAGCAGTATGTGAGAACCCATTCCTATTTAGGGGACGTGAAACTCGAGAGGACCATCGAGGTTCAGGTGGAATGGGATTAGACGTCAGTTCAGTGTTAGGAAGGGGCAGTGGAGACTATGGGCAACGTCTTTGGTACACAATCCTTGGCTTAAAGCGTTCAAGAGGACAAGACATATCATCAAAAATAGGAAGTTGAACAGAAGCAGAATCATTAAGAACACAAGACTGGAAGAAATATTGGTTTTCAAAGAAAACCACATTTCGAGAGACACAGAGCTTGTTAGCATCTGCATCATAACACAAACACTTTATATGCATTACTATACCCGAGAAAGGCACACCAAGCAGCCTAAGCAGTAAGCTTGTGAGTTGTGACATTCAGTGGATGGCAAGTGAACAAAATAGACATAGCCAAATATATCAAGAGAATTATACTTAGGAGTAACACCAAACAAACGAGAATAGAGAGAGTCAAATTGTAAACTTTGATAGGGTTGATGATTAATCAAATAAACAGTTATAGATAAGGCTTCTACCCAAAACCTAGGAGGCACAAAAGATTCAATCAACAACAACATCCAAAAGATGACGATTCTTACACTCAGCAACCCCATTCTGTTGGGGAGTGTAAAGACAAGATCGTTGGGAGAGAAAACCCTTGGTTTTGAGATAATTCTGAAACTCATTGGACATATATTTCCCCCCAGAGTCAGAGCGTAGTATCTTAATACAAGCAGAAAATTGGGTCTCAACAAAAGCAACAAAAGCCTGAAGAGTGGAGAACACATTAGCTTTAGATCGAAGGAAATATATCCAAGTGAAACGACTATAGTCATCAATGAAGGTTACGAAATACTTGTGCTGAGCATGAGAAAGTATGGGACTCACACCCGATACATCAGTATGAATAATCTCAAAACATGTGGAAGCCCGACTACCATGTAAAGGAAAATGTAAAGATTTGCTGTTACTAAGTTTACAAGAACTACAATCAGAAGATACTTTAGAAAAGGAATCTTTATTCCCCAGATAACCATGTTTCATAAGATGAGTCAAAACAATAAAATTGGGATGTCCCAATTTCTTATGCCAAACATTACTATCATTAGCAACAACAGTACAAGCAAAGGAATTAAAACTAGGAATGGAAAACTGTAGAGGAAATAAACGTCCCCCTTTAGGCCCCTTTGCGATCACTTTCCTTGACGCTTGATCCTGCACATAACAACCATTACGAGTAAAGTGAATTTCACAATTATTATCTACTAACTGTCCAATAGAAGTTAAATTCGTAGATAATTCTGGTGATACAAATACATTGTTGAAAGAAGATCCCAGATTTCCAATTGCAGTGATAGGAAGAGTGCTACCATTGGCTATTTGAATATGCTGGTCACCCTTATACTTACGAACATCATGTAAAGCATCTGTATTGCCTGTCATATGATTGGAAGCTGCAATGTCAACCAACCAAGGTGAGGTGAGTAGATTTCCCTTACCTTGAAGGCCAAAGGCAGAGTAAGCGGAGACAATCATCTACTGGATCATCTCAGGTGTAAGAGTAGATGAAGAACCAGTTGTAGGTTGCTGCCCTGGAGTAGGAACAAAGGGTACACCAGCTAAATTGGACTGGACAGTAGTGTGAAACACTTGACCTTGTCTATTCTAAGGTCGCACACGACAGTCTTTAATGATATGCCCTTCCTTTTTGCAGTAATTACAGAATTTCTTGCTACAATGCTTTGCAATATTCCCAAACTCCTTGCAACTATAGCATTGTATCTATGTCTTGGATCTTCCTCTCCCTTGAGCAGCATACGCTACATTAACCATCTCAGTAGTCACAGTGTTTTAGTTAGGCCAAGTTGAGTGGCAAGACGCTGCTCTTCTCATAATAATTCTCCCAAGCACACATCCAAGGAAGGAATTGGATTACGGTTCAAACCAGCCTGCGCAGTCTCAAATTCTGGTCTTAGCTTCATCAGAAATTGGTCTCTTTGACTCTCAGCATGGACAACTTGCAACGCTTCTAAGGCTTCCTTGGGAACTTAAGAACAAACTATCCCAGAATATTCACTGCATAGATTAAGGAATCCAACATAGAATTGTTCAATAGAAAGATTATCTTGTTTGTAGTTGGCAATTTCTAACTCTAGAAACTTCCGGGCAGTGTTGTCTTGATAATAAACTCGCCTAAAATAATCTCACATCTCCTTAGCAGTAGTGAACAAACGAAGATTGTTGACAATATGTGGTCAACAGAACTTAATATCCAGGAAACAATCTTGGCATCCTTGCTGGCCCATGAACTAAGTTCTTTGGGATCAGTAGGAGCCATAGAAGACCCATCCAAATGACCCCATAGTTCCTTCCCTTTCACAAACATCTTCAATTGAAATTCCCAGCTTGCATAATTCTTTCCATTAAAACGAACAATTGAGTTTTCGCCTGACATGACTACCACAGAAAACTCCGATCACCAAAAATACCAACACCAAGAGGCGCCGATAGCCCAAGAGTACCAGAAAACGCTGACCACCAAGAACAGAAACTTCCGACAGCACCAGAAAACGCCGACCACCAAGACAAAAACTTCCGACAGCACCAGAAACGCAGACAAAGGGAAAGCACCTCAGAAACCAGAACAGAGAGGACCGACTAGATTAGTCCCCTAAACCAAGAATGAGTCTCACAAGAGAAACCCAACCAAAAAAAAAGCAATAGCCCGAATCACCCAGAAATACGAAGGACTGACTTTAGATTGAGGGCTCTGATACCATGTTAAAATGGTTTCAATGCCCCTCAATGGAGGGTTTCCTTATTAAATAGCCAAGAAATCCCTTAATTACAGCCTACAAATACTCAGTAAATAAGGTAATGATCTAAGTAAGGAAACTGTACAGCAGCCTAGTGCCTAAGAAAATGATCTCCTATACATATATACATTGACTGCCATATATACATCGTTGACAATCTTCACACTTAGCGGAGGCCTTTGCCATTTTAAATGGACACTCTGCCCCTATTTTTTCTTTTAACTAGAAAGAACGAGGCCTTATTGTTTTAAAGGGGCATGAAAGAAAAAGAATGAGGTGAAAGGGCTTTTTGGTCAGCTAGTTGTGCACTGGGTCAGGGTTCATACATTGAAAGAATCTGTTGTGTTGTTAATAGATGAGGAAAGGGGAAAGGGATAACTGAAAGAATGGAAACAATTTAAGAACGCATCAAAGTTTCATTTATTTAATAATCAAAATTAAATGAGGATATATAACTCAGAGACAGAAAAAAATTGTTTATTTGCATCAAGTTTTTGAAGGACATTCTAGACAGAGATGTTTATATCATCTTCTATGATGGAGACAAATGGTTATGGTGGTTCTGACTGTTCAGATTTGTTTAACCATGGGAGACCACTCATGGGATTCCAATGCTGTGCTCTTTTACCCTGTATATTCATGAAAGAGTCAATACTTTTAGAATCCATATTAACACATTTGAGACCACGAAATCTTGTTTCTCCAGACTAGCAGTGATCTTATAAAATACTTAAAGGAAACTTACCCCATGGTAGACTAAGGCTGGTTTCGTTACATTAAACCAAATTATCTCATCTCTTCTCATCTCATATAATCATTACAACTTTTCCAAACTCCTACACAAAATATAATAAATAATTCAACTTTTTCAAATCTCAAAATAAAAATAATATTAAAAAATAATATTATAACAATATTTTATTCAACTTTCAACAAAACATCTCATCTCATATCATCTGAACTACATAACCAAACGAGGCCTAAATCTTTGGGACTTTTAATTGACTTGATTAGCATCTTAATGATAATATGCTTGTCTAATATTTTTTCTGTCAAATTTCATTGATTGACTCATTAAAACAAGGAAAAGAAGAAAGTGCCAAAGAAAGTGGGATGCTCCTAACTGGCATGACCCTAAATTTGTAAAAAACAAAGTGCCAAAGTTCCCAAGGGTGTAGTCAGTCTGCAACAGTCATCAACATATTCGTGTCTGAATTTAGATTTGCAAGGGCAGAGAAATGCCATCAAGCTGATCATACGGACTTTCAGATTAATGATTCAATCTTCACACTCTCAATTACTATTTTTTTCTTCTTTTTCTTGGATTCATCAAGAGCTCTCTACAGCAGTTCCCTTTGCATAAAACTCTTTAGATCTCAAGTTCCTTATGACTATTTACCTGTAAGATGGTCTGGTTAGCTTAACATCACTTAAATCTGTAATGAATTATCGGGAAAAATGCCTGCATGTCACTAACTTTAAATTTTTCATTTTAACATTCAACTTCTTAAACGTTATTCAGCTGGTCTGGTTTGATGTTTCTAATATAGCGTCACCAACAACTTCTTACAGTTGCTTCATTATTATCATCATAATACTGTTATAATTGATGAAAATGGATGTAAATAATTCTTTTGGATTACTTTCACATATTTATTTTGGATTTATTCACTTAAATCCCATTTTGAAAACTTATGTTTTTTTCCCTTGTGTTATATTCTATAGTTCTCCAATCTCATGCAAACAAGTTAGTTATTATCTTCTTAAACTATCCACCCTGGCACTCACTGCTGCATTGTTTTGCTTGATGCTGTTAGTTATTGCTCATACTTGACTTTCTTGATTGATTATTTAAATAATGAAGATCTAAGTTCAAATTGCAATGAGGAATAGGTGAGTTTCATACTCATACTTTTTAAGTACTTGAATTTACACATGTTTTTCAGGTTTTAGCTGTGAAAAAGATTGATTCCTCACTTTTCCAAGGAGGACGAGTGGAAGAATTTTTTCAAATTGTGTCAAACATCTCCAGGCTTCACCATCCAAATATTGCTGAGCTTATGGGTCACTGTTCAGAACAGGGGCATAACATGTTAGTTTATGAATATTTCAGGAATGGCTCACTTCATGAGTTCTTACACATGTCAGATGACTACAGCAAGCCACTAACTTGGAACACAAGAATAAGAATCGCATTGGGCACAGCCCGAGCTGTTGAGTGAGTTAACAAATATATTACCTTTTGGATGACTTATATTTTTTCGGTCAATAAGAGCAGATATAACAATTAGTACCTGTAAAATTGCTGTATCCATGTGTATATTTCATGTAATCACAACTGCACAGATGGTTATTTTAGATAAATTTCTGTTTCTTGGATGATTCATACCAATCACCATGTAGTTCTTTTCCTTTTTCAGTCACCAACAATACATTACAGTATGACTAGTTGGTAGCCTCATTGCATTTAGCCTTCTGATTAGAATTTAGATTCATCCCAGTATGTAATCGTTGTTTTTTCAGGTTTGCTTTATTTTACATAGTGGTGTGAATCTACACTAGCTGGTTTAGGTTTATAAGGGCACCGAACTCTATGTAATGACCCAACTCAAACTTCAAACCCCAAAATGAAGCCAATGTCATAAGTTTAAGAAGAAACCTCAGTTGACCTGAGTGAACACGGGAACTTCTGAGGCTACATTGGATTATATCTGGTTAATTGGCTTAAAAAAACATATCTACCTAAGTTTAACTACTTACATACGTTAACAGCATGATATTCTTTAGTTTCAATTCCTTAATATTTTACCAACACGGTATTATATGCATGCCAAATTGATCTAAATATGGGTTTGGTTAATTGTGCCATAATATGGATTCATCCAACTTGCTTTATAATTATCATGTATATAGTTTATTTATTTTCTTTTAATATGAGCCTTTTTGTCAGCATAAGTCCAAATGGCTTGCATCACACACACAAACACACACATTATGAAGTGAATATGACGATTGATCACGGCAATTTCCTGTTGGTTATGCAGTTGTTAACTTACGTTCTTGATTTCAAAGTCAAAAATAATTTTTCATTTTAACATATCTACTTCTAATTATTTCAATTAATGCTTCAAACATCATTCCTGTGTTCAGGTACCTCCATGAGGTCTGTTCTCCATCGTCTGTTCATAAGAACATTAAGTCATCTAATATTTTGTTCGATGCTGAACTCAATCCCCATCTCTCTGACTGTGGTTTGGCAACTTTTCATCAGGTCAGTGTTTCTTGAAATATTTTAGGTTTTCTTACCGTAAAAAGGCTTGGATATTTGGTTTAAATTCTAAGTACCAAAATCTAATGATTATCCCTAAAGTTGGTTTTTATTGTGGGATAAAAGCTAAGCAAACAAAAAAATTGGCTCATGATTCGAATCTGATCTGTTTAGCCAGATTTGGTACACTATTATGATGTAGTGCATGTTGATGACCCAAAATCTCATACCTGTTGAGGTATAAAGATTAGTTTACAAGCACGACAGGTGTCTCCACTTAGATTGGTCAATGTTTCTTGAATACGAGTAGAGTCAATAGCTTGGTGTCTTATGATTACATCTATCAATATTGTTGGGTTTATTGAAACTTGGAAAGTTTCTCAAGTGATCATAGACTGGAAACAGCAGATCCTCTCTCGCATTCATACTTCTACAAATCTAATATTATGCGCTCATGCGGTATCAATGAGGAACACAGCACCATATCTGGTAGTTATGCTTGCAGAATGATTGCAGGGTGATCAGGGCTTCACAGAAGACATTTCTTAAGCAAAGGAATACATACTTATTACTAAGAAGTTAACTTTTCTTTTCAGCGTACTAGCCAAAACCTTGGTGTAGGATATAATGCTCCAGAGTGCACAAAGCCTTCGGCCTACACAGTGAAAAGTGATGTTTACAGTTTTGGGGTGGTCATGTTGGAATTATTGACAGGGCGGATGCCTTTGGACAGGTGTGTGACATTGTTGACTCAAATACTTCATTCACTAAGCTCATTTATCCAGTCCTCATATCTGAATTAGAGTCATTCCTTTCATGTTTCCAGTTCAAAACCAAAACCCGAGCAATGCCTTGTACGATGGGCCACCCCACAACTTCACGACATTGATGCATTGGGAAAAATGGTTGACCCAGCCCTGCGCGGACTGTACCCTCCCAAGTCACTCTCCAGATTTGCTGATATTATTGCCCTCTGTGTTCAGGTGAGAACCGTGCTCTTCTCATTCTTTCTAAAAACAAGTTCATCAGGAAAATATAGTAGGCATATAAAAAAATATTTTCACTTCTCAACGAGGTAGAATTTGCACACAAAGATAGATAGAAAGGAAAGCCCAACTTGAGCACACAAAAAGATGGCAAACGTCTCTACCAAGGTGTTTGTACGCATCCTGCAGGGCCTAGTCTGGTTTGGCTTTGGGCTAATTTTGACTTTGCAACGTAGTCTAGCTATCTTTTTTGTTAGGAAACCTGCACAAGGGTTAGATATCTTAGTGTCATTTCAACTTTCTCTTAAGTTTTCTTTGTATTGAGAACGTTAGAATGATTAAGAGGAATGCTTGATGGGCATTTAACAACCTATGTTGAGGTGTTACCTCTTGTTTCATGACTCTTTTTTTATTTTTTATTTTATTATTATTATCTTGGAAGTGTTTTAACGTTTTCTACTTCACATTTATGTTAGTTGGAGCCCGAATTTCGGCCACCCATGTCTGAGGCGGTGCAGTCATTGATGCGGTTAGTCCAGCGGTCAAGTTTTAACTATAGAGATGACTTTGGGGGTTCTCGTCGGGCGGATGAACATGACTATTAGTGATTTATGCTCCGAGATTGTATATATATACATTCCATGTGAGATTGTTCCGAATTAAGGAGAGTTCTTTCCATTTTCCTTTATTTTTTTCCAAATCTTGGAACTCATGGAGTAAATTTGTTTCTTTTAAGAAAGCAGAATGAGCAGTCTATGAAGTCAATCTATAGAAGAGTTAGTACGAGCTGCTTCTGAAAGAGAGTTACCCTTAAGCCATGTCACATGGAATTCTTTCTTTTCATATCTGGTTTTCTCATTTCTGAAGATCAGAAAATTCAAGCAAAGCATTAAATAAAGGTTATCTTAAATGGCAGTTACATGTCAATTTTCAAACCCAGTACAAATTTCCGGATCTCTTTTGTCAGCAAAGAAATTGCTAGCATGGCGGCTCGTTTTCTGTATGATTTGTCAAACCATTATTCACAAAAATCAGAAACAGAAAATCAGGCCAATATCCTGTTGACTGTTTACAAAGGCATTTGCTTCCATATAAGTTTTTATATGAATGATTACAGGTTATAATTTGAAGAAAAGTGTTACTTTACCCACTTCGTTTGTTCTTTCATTTTGACAACTCATATGTTTTTATTTTTATTTAATAGTTAAAAAAGTGACGATTAGTGTATTGATATTTTTTTATATTTTTTTTAAAATATATTAAAATGATAAAAAAATATGAATAAGAAAATTGAAAAAAAAGAAAAACTGAATTTTGAACTAGCAGTCAAAATGAGTGGCGTTACTTAAGCGGCAGAGTAGCCCCGCTCTAATTTGAAGGTGAATTTTGTAACTAATAATTTTCTAAAATGCAATTGATCAATGGGGGTCGATCCAGTGTTTTTCAATTTTATTGCATATTTTACAGTAAATGATGAAGCCATTAAACCAACTGGTTCATGTTTTTTCATAATAATCTCCGGCCAGTAGCCTCTTATATGGTCCCGTTTGGATTGAGAAATACTCTTAACACATCTCATCTTATAATTATAATTTTTTTAAATTTCTACACAATATAATAAACAATTCAACCTTTTCAAATCTCAAAATAATAATATTAAAAAATAATATTTTATTCAACTTTTAACTTTCATTTCAACTTACTATCCAAATGATACCTAACTCTTCTAATTAGTTGAAGTTTAAGGCACTAAATCAACTAGATAACAAAACAAAAAATTATATTTGCAAGTTGATGCGAAGGACACAATCTAGATATGTCAAATAAAAAAAATTCAAATTCAGGTTTTTAAGTTTAGCTTGAAAGTCAGTTCCTACCATGTCAATGGTGTATAGTCACACTGGCTTGTAACTTAAGCTATACACTGCTTGTAACTTAAGGAAAGACTTTTCTCTGCCGTACAATGTTGGCCAGCTACCACTGATTTCAATACCCCCAATAATTGATATGAAAATGATTCTGAGCAGGCTCGACAACATTACTGTTGAGAGTTGTAACTTCGCTTTTATGGCTCGTACAACTCTACTTTCATGGCTGGACTCCATTACTCTTGGAAGTTGGGAGTTGGGACTTCAGTTACAATTATGACACGATATATATAGAAAAAATATCATATTACAAGTTAATTATTTACGGTTGGGACTCTATCAACATATAAATTTTTTTGTGACTAATATAATCTTAATTTCTATAACTCTTTATAAACAAACGGTATGAGAAACTATACTCACCCTAAAACAGAGATTTCAAATCCCACCTCTAGAGAAGGAGATGACTTTCACATTATGGACAAAATGTCTAAGAGATTATTTCTTTTTTATTTTTACCTAAACAAAAGGAAATAACAATAAACATAAAGATAAATGTGAAAATAACATATTACAACTGTAGATCCGAATTTTCAACTTGAAGGAAAACAAAATACAAGAAATATAGAGACTATGGTGCGTGTGAGGGACATGCACCACGCTAGGAGTATGGCGGCTAGTTGAGTTTGAAGAAATTGAGGTTCCTTGTCCTAAAAACGCCGCGCATGGTGGCAGTAGACGCTTCCTGTTGCAGTGTTGAGTGGATCTCACGCGCTGCTATGACCCGCAGGTGTGGCTCACACGCCGCTCTGTTTGACGAAAGCCTTTAGCTGTCCGAAAGATCGGTAGCTTGGAAATCCTGCAGAGGGGCACATGATGGATGTTGGGCTTCAAAAAACGTCAAATCAACTATTTGCCATACTTTAGACAGAAAAACAAACAAAAAAATAAAAAAAAATAAAAGATTACACAATCTCTAGTCTAACCAGATGGGAGGTAGGGGTGCTACCCGCCCCTGCATGGGCAGGGGAGTATAATTTCTCCCGCCCCCGACATGTGGGGGTGGAGTACCCCGTCCAGGACAACGGTGTGTAGGTGGGGGGGTCAGTTTGCCCGCCCCCCGTCCCCTACTGAGCCTTTGGCAGTGAGCACATCTGTTGCTACAACAATAAATACTAAAATTAATACTGATAAAATCGAAATGAATATAAATAAATTAAAATATATTAAAATAAAAATTACAATTACCAGGTGGTCCAGATCCAAATTGATCACCACCCTCCTCCTCATAGGTCTCTTTGAAATCCAAAACATCCGGAACATAAATATCATTTCCCATCGTCCAACTCTGTGTGCATATCAATGTCTCAACAGTTGAAAGAGACAATGAACTACGGAAAGGATCCAATATGTGCTCTCCGGTACTAAAGGTTGACTCTGAGGCAACGGTACTAATAGGGATGACCAAGATACAACGAGTTATCTCAGAAAGGATGAGATATTTCTTTACTGCCGCCTTCCACCATATCAATATATCAAAATTGTTATTTCCATTATTCACAAAAATCATAACAGAAAGTCAGGCCAATATCCTTTGGACTGTTTACAAAGGTATTTGCTTCTATATATAAGTTTTTATATGAATGATTACTAGTTATAATTTGAAGAAAAATGTTATTTGCCCACTCTGTTTGCTCCTTCATTTTGACACCTCATATATTTTTATTTATTTATTTACTTAATAGTTAAGAAATTAACTATTAGTGTATTGATTTTTTTTTATATTTTTAATTTTTTTAAATGATAAAAAAATATGACTAAGAAAATGCAATTGATCAATAGGGGTCGATCCAGTATTTTTTCAATTTTATTGCATATTTTATAGTAAATGATGAAGCCATTAAACCAACCGATTCATGTTTTTTCATAATAATCTCCGGCCAGTAGCTTCTTATATAGGTTCCGTTTGGATTGAGAAATGATATTAACACATCTTATCTCATTATTACAATTTTTTTTTAAATTTTCACACAATATAATAAACAATTCAACTTTTTCAAATCTCAAAATAATAATAATATTAAAAATTAATATTTTAACAATATTTTATTCAACTTTCAACTTTCATCTCAACCAATCTCATTTCAACTCACTATCCAAATGGTACCTAACTCTTCTCATTAGTTGAAGATTAAGGCACTAAATCAACTAGATAACAAAACAAAGAATTATATTTGCAAGTCGATGCGAAGGAACACCTAGATATGTCAAAAAAGTAAAAAAAATCAAATTCAGGTTTTTAAGTTTAGCTTGAAAGTCAGTTCCTAACATGTCAATGGTGTATAGCCACACTGGCTTGTAAATTTGAAGTTTTTCTTGCAAACAATTTGAAGACATGCACTAGACTATATACCCAATTATGGACCACTAACTAAATCAATACAAGGAAAGAATTTTCTCTGCTGTACAATGTTGGCTGGCATTGATTTCAAAACACCAATAATTGAAATGAAAATGAATTTGAGCAGGCTTGACTCCATTACTCTTGAGAGTTAGGGAGTTGTAACTTCACTTTCATGGCTCGTACAACTCCAGTTGGGAGTTGGGAGTTGTAACTTTACTTATAACTACACTTTCATGGCTCGACTCCATTACTCTTCAGAGTTGGGAGTTGTAACTTCACTTTCATGGCTCGTACAACTCCACTTTCATGGCTCAACTCCATTACTCTTGTGAGTTGGGAGTTGTAACTTCCCTTGTAACTTCACTTTCATGGCTTGACTCCATTGCTCTTGGGAGTTGGGAGTTGTAACTTTAGTTACAGCTGTGACCTGATACATACAGGAAAAATATCAGATTACAAGCCAACTACTTTCGGTTGGGACTCCATCAGTATATAAATTTCTTTGTGACCAGTATGGTCTTAATTTCTATAACTCTTTATAAACAAACCATCTGAAAAATCATACTCTGCTTAAAACAGAGATTTCAAATCTCACCTCTAGAGGAAGAGAGGACTTTCACTCTATGGACAAAATGTCCAAGAGACTATTTCTTTTTTATTTTTACCTAAACAAAAAGAAATAACAATAAACATAAAGATAAATGTGAAAATAACAGATTACAACTGTAGATCCAAATTTTCAACTTAAAGGAAAACAAAATACAAGAAACATAGAGACTATGGTGCATGTCCTTACACGCACCACGCTAGGAGTATGGCGGCCAGTTGAGTTTGAAGAAACTGAGGTCCCTTGTCCTAAAAACGCCGCGAGTGGTGGCAGTAGAAGCTTCCTATTGTAGTGTTGAGTGGATCTCAGGCGCTGCTATGATTTGCACGTGTGGCTCACACGCCGCTCCATTCGACGAAAGCCTTTAGCCGTCCAAAGGATCGGTAGCCTGGAAATCCTGCAGAGGGCATGTGGTGGATGTTGGGCTTCGAAAAATAGCAAATCAGTGATTCGCCATACTTTAGATAGAAAAACAAACAAAGAACTAAAAAAATAAAAGACTACACAGTCTCTAGTCTAACCAGATGGGAGGGAGGGAGGAGCTAAAACTCCAACCCCCACCCCCCCTCCCGGGTTGGGTTTTTGTTGGGGGCAAGTCTTTGGAGAGAAAATGGAGAGACATCTTTTAGCTAGGGTTTTTTAGAATTGATATTGGTTCAAAAGCATTACCCATGAAACTAAAATACTCATTCTATATCTTGGCTGCATGCCATATAGGAACACAAGAAAATAGAAACGTAAAATACTCTCTACTATATTCTCATTTCGCTTTATAAATTATACTGTACATGTTGATGTAAATTGTAACATTATCCATTAACGGTCGAATTCGTTATTTAAAAAACTACAAGTTGATTTAATAGTATTTGATCCATCAGTATTGTTAAAATGAAAGTAAAATAAAAAGAGAAAACCTTCTTGCAGGTGTCTCCTACAACCTGCATTTACCAAAAGCCAATAGCCAATAGCCGCTCGCCATGTGTGATGTAGAAGAAGTTGTGATAGAGACGCGCAACTAGGGAATAACCCCTCCATCCCGAACTGAAGCAAAAAATAAACTGAACGAAAACACTCTCTCTTTCTTTGCTCTCTCGCACTCTTGAACGCGAACACCCTCCCTTGCTGTCTTCTTACCTCAGAATGCTCTAGTTCAACACCGTGGAGAAGGAAAAAAATGTGAAAATGTTTTCTCATTGATCTTGATCTCCTCCACAAACCACCCCACCCTTGTCCTTTAGCCTAATGGAAGGTATGACCAAACCCACAAACAAAACGATGACAACAACAAAAACAACCACCGAAGTCACCACCACGACCATTTTGATCAGCAGCAACGCCAGTCCACAAAGCCTAAAAGCTTTCTTTCTAGTTTTCCCCCACTGATCTGTTCATTTGATCTATCTGGTAAATTTTTTTTTTTTTGTCTATTGGATTCTTGGCTTGCATATCATGAATAAATCGTTGAACTTAAAAAGTTAAAGAAGTTGAGAGAGAAAAAGATCTAAAAGAAGAAATCATTTAGATTAGCTTCGTAGACTAAGGTAGCTTTCTAGTAATTTTCGTATCGCGAGGGAGAGAATGGCATTAACTGAAGCTGAGCCTCTAGAAATTATTAGACCTTTATTTCTCTTTTCCTAATTTTATTTAATGGAAAAAGAAATCACTTTTTTGCAGCAACTAAATGTAAGGGCCGGTGAGAGATGCGTTGTCAAAAAACTGTGAGGCCTGGTTGAAGATGGGTTTAGAGTTTTTATAAGGGAGAGGGAAGGAGATAGATCGAATGAGAGAGAGAAAATTGGTTATGGTGTTCGGAGAGGAAAGAAGAGAGATCGAGTAAGGTGAGAGAGAGATCGGTTATGGTGTTCGACTCGGGAGTTCATTCTTCGGTCTGGAGCTCGAAAGGGAAGGGGAGAGAGCAGAGTGATTCTCTGCTATGCGCGTTACACGGTGTAGTGAGGAAACACCTACGTGGTAGCTCGCAATTGGTTTCCGATAAATGCCGTTTATAGGTGTCACTAGGGGTGTAACTGACCGGTTTTGGACAAAATCTTGGACCGAACGGGTATGACCGGTTTTGTATTTTTCAAAACCGATTACGCACCGGTTTCCCTCCTAAACCGAAACTTTCAATTTTACCAGTTTCCGGTCTGGTCCGGTTTTTCGATTTTTTTAAAATGTAAGTTTGACATTTTGTCATTAAAAATATGTTTTAAAAAAACTGTTTAAAAAAAATCTATTATACTTTTATTAATCTATATTAGACTATTAATATAACTATAACTATAGTCTATATTAGACTATTAGTACAAGTTATAAACTTATATATTAGTATAGCTATATAAATTATTAGACTATATTATAGTATTAATATTAGACTATTAGTATAGCTATATAATACATGATCAATTACAGTTTTACTTTTAAGATTAAACTTTTATTTTATAATAACATTGTCTTATATATAATTATATTAATAGTATATGATCAAACAAATTACAAATGTTCATATTTAAAATTAACATTTTATATTATATGTTATAAATTATAATATGAAATTATTTCATATATAATATATAATTATATATAAAAATTTCACATATAATTATACATTATATATAAAACTTATATATTAATATATATATAATATTTTATATAATTTTAATTTTATATAAAACTTATATATAAAATATTATTTTTTATCAACTGGTCCGGTCCGGTCCTAAAAATCTTAAAACCGGAACCGGACCGGTTCAAAACCGATCCAGACCGATTTATTGGTTTAAATTTACACTCCTAAGTATCACTTGCCCGAAAAGGAACTGTAATGAAAAATACAGAAATAATGATAAATGTACAAAAATATAGTATAAAAAAATATTAGATATTTAATAAAAATACTTTTTATTTAAAACAGAAGAATTGTGTAAAAAAGATTGTAGATAATCATTTTCCCAAAATTCAGTATTTCTTTTAAGAGTATTGCACAGAACGGCCCAGGTTAATTAGCCCCGTGGCACACCATTGAGTTGGCGTTCCCTTTTTTATTTCTTTTTTCTTCTTTCTTTTGACAGCATGCTAATGTTTCTTTCCTTTTTGTTTTGTTTTTTTTTTTTTGAATTTTTAATTGAAATGCCTTTAGAATAAAAAAACTCTCTATTTCAGTCAGTTCATTTTCCTTCTTTTCTGATTTTCTCTCTTTCAATCTAAATGAAAATGATCTCCGTGTAGATCTTTGTATGCAACCATTGCAATTTTCGTCCTCCATCATTCAAAGCTTAGCAGTAGGTGTGTCTAACTGTCGTCATTATGATTATTTTATTTCTTTTCTACAGTCATTTTCTGGTCCAGAAAGTCGCTGCCGCCGATGTGAAAAAGATGCTACCATCGGTGTGAGAAAGCTGTAGCCGTCATGAACAAGTAGACGCCATAAAGAATCTTTTGTCATCGTGAACGCAACGACTCTATCTTGCAGAAGGTACTTTCATTTTAGTTAAGTTAAAAAACATATTAGTTTAATTTGAGTTTGGTTCTTTGGAAACCCCCTATGTTCATTAAACCCAACTCTAATCACATTGTATATGATACAAGATTTATTGATGATAAATATTGTTATTTTTTAACAGTTAGCAATTTAATTAAGATCCGGCCAAAAGTCTATAGGACAAAAAAGTCACAATAAAATAGTACTTTTTAAATTCTATGTCAGGTGCACCCGAGGCTAACGTATCCGGTTCCGTTCCAAGACTTTTTCATCTTTTAAAATATGACAATCAAATCGTACTTGATCATCTCCGTTCATGGGCGGGCACTCTTCAGAGATAGCAGTACTGTACAAAACGCAACGCCGAGTACGTCGACATAAGAAAAAACGTGTTGGGTGAATGTAGAAAGAATATTAGCAAGTCTAAAACATGAGAAGGAGACTGTTGAGGATAAACCAAAAAAGTAAACTATAGTCTGCCTGTCAAAGCTATGGTATAATCAATAATGGTAGGTATTAAAGCAATGAAGCAGCAATATTAAGAAATATTAACGCATTTACTGAATTAAATAGGCCGTCAAAGTACGAGCACGGACAATTCCCTTTCTTGTTTTCTTGCCATTTTTTCAGCATAATACTAGCTTCATGCAAGTGCGTCATGCATGCTAGAGTAAATAATATTCTTTGAAAGTTGTTCTTGGGATTAGAAAAATATCATCTGATTATTCATTTTTCCATATGTTGTTGATTGTATTGATCAAGTAATCTGGATGTGACATTTAGGTTAGTACGTTTAGATGTTAAGATGATATCAGATCATGACCCATGATCAGTAGTGAAAAAGTAATAAATAGTAACTCTTCTCATTAGTTGAAGTTTAAGGCACTAAATCAACTAGATAACAAAACAAAAAAATTATATTAGTAAGTTGATGCGAAGGACACAATCTAGACATGTCAAATAGAAAAATTCAAATTTTTTTAAGTTTAGCTTGAAAGTCGGTTCCTACCATGTCAATGGTGTATAGCCACACTGGCTTGTAAATTTTTAGTTTTTCTTGCAAACAGTGTGAAGACACCCAATTATGGACCACTAACTAAATCGACAAGGAAAGACTCTTCTCTGCCGTAGAATGTGGGCTAGCTACCACTGATTTCAATACACCAATAATTGATCATGTGAAAATGAATCTGAGCAGGCTCGACTCCATTACTCTTGGAGTTGGGACAAACTCAGATGCAGGACAAAAAGCATTTCCCATAAAACTTGGAAACTGCCTTCTCAAATGTTTTTAGTATTAACAATTTTGTTTGAGTCCAGCATCATCATGTACGTGTGCTACACCTATCTTACAATATGCTTATTAATTAATTCCCTTTTTTTTTTTAAATAAATGTAGATTAAATAGTTTTCTTAGGCCCCGTTTAGATAGTGAGATGAGATGAAATAGTATTAAATGAAAGTTAAAAGTTGAATAAAATATTATTAGAATATTATTTTTTAATATTATTATTATTTTGAGAAAAAATTGAATTATTTATTATATTTTGTATGATTATTTAAGAAAGTTGTAATTAGAGAAAATTTTCACACAAAATATAATAAACAATTCAATTTTTTCAAATCTCAATTCAACTTTTTTAAATTCTAAAATAATAAAATATTAAAATATAATATTCTAACAATATTTTATTAAACTTTCATAAAAAATCATCTTATCTCATCTTACTATCAAAACCAATCCCAATAGAATGAAGATCGAAGAATCTGACCCAATTAGTCCTCTCATCATGTCCTTAATCATGAGATTAATGAAATTGTATGGTTAGATTCGATCGTTTGCAGGCTGAATTTCATCACGATGAGAATAATATTGCATGGCACCACAAAATATTCATGTTTTTGTCTTATATATAGATGATGCTCTAGCTTACAAGTATAAACAAGTTGGCCTTAAAAAGAAAATTATAGGCAAAGACAAACAAACAAACAAACAAATCTCTCTCTCAATGTTAATTATTGCATCTCTCTATTGCAAAGTATTCCAAATTCTCTATCTTGGCTGCATGTCATTTAGGAACACCAGAAAATATAAACGTAAAATACTCTACTATATTCTCATTCCGCTTTATAAATTATACGATGTAACATTATCCATTAACGGTCAAATTCGTTTTTTAAAAAAACAGAAGTTGATGTCCCATTTGGATATAGAAATGGTTTCACCTCATCACATATCATTTCATTATTATAATTTTTCTAAATTTTCACATAAAATATAACAACCTATTCAACAAATTTTTCAAATCTCAAAATAATAATAATATTAAAAAAATAATATTCTAACAATATTTTATTCAACTTTCAACTTTCATCTAAAACTATTACATCATATTTCACTATCCAAATAGGGCTTTAATAGTACTAGATGCATCAGTATAGAAAAAATAAAGTAAAATAAAAAAATATAGAAATAATGATTCACGTACAAAAATATAGTATAAAAAAATTATTTTTTATAAAAATACTTTTTAATTAAAACAGAAGAATTGTGTAAAAAGGATTGTAGCTAGATTATCATTTTTCCAAAATTCGGTATTTCTTTAAAAAAAAAAAAAAACAATCAGATTGTACTCGATCTTGGTTCATGGGCGTGCGGGTCACTTTTAGGGGTGAGTATCAGCCGGTCTAGATCGAGAAAATCGACTAGACCGGCCAATTGGACTAGCGATGGTCCGGTCCGGTCCAAATTTTATAGGATCGAGTTCATTCGGTCCGGTCCACAGTCTATAGGTTTTTCGGACTGGACCGGACCGGACCGGACCAAATGTAAATAATTTATATATATATTTTTTATAATTTATATATATAATTATACTATATTATAATTAAGCATAGAGTATAGACCATAGTTATACTTATACAATTATACTGATACTAATATTACTAATATATAGATAGCTATAATATATTATTAATTGTCTAATACTTTATACTAATACTATTATATAGTTATACTAATAGTTATATTAGTTGTTATATTAGTTATACTATATTATAGTGGTTTATTATGACTATATTATATATTAGTATAACTATAGTCTATATTAGTATTAGTATTACTATATCACTATAGTTAATAATATCATATAGTGATATAGTATTAGAGTATTAGTATAACTAATACTATAGTGATTTATATAGTAATTTATATATAGACTTAAAGTAGATTACTAATAGTCTAATATTTTATACTAATACTATTATATAGTTATACAACTTATACTAATCATGATTCATAAAAGTTAATAACTAATCACTATAAGTTTATAACTATATATATTTACTATTTAGTTTAGTATCAATTTATTAATATATTCTTTAATGTATTACTAATACTATTAAGTATTAAGAGTTATAGTATAAATTATAATATAAAAGTTGTATATGGCTCAAATCTCAACGGCTCATTATGCATTAACTTACTTTAAGTTAGTATTAAGTTAGTATTATGCTATGAACATATATTATTATATAGTATTAATATCACTATTAAATTATTGATAGTATATAGTAATAATAGTATTAGTAATAATTTATATCAATGTATTATTATATAATATATAGTATTAGTATTACTATATTATTATAATATGTATATACACACTAATACTATAAGTCTATATGTAGTAGTAAGTTAGTAACAGTAACACTATAGTCTATAATAGTATAATATATAGTATTAGTATGTATTAATATAGGATTATAGCATAATGTATGTATAATAGTATAGTATTAATATCACTATAAGTTATAACTATATATACCTAATAGGCTTATAGGCTAATAGCCTAATACAATGATTTATTAATCATATTACAAATTTATTAATCATAGATTCATAGAATCATAAATTATAATATCTATAATACATTGAATTTGAGTCATTTATATATTCTAAGTTAGTAACAAATTAGCAATTAACATTTAACATTATAAATATAATTATCATTAATTATTTTTTTAATGAGTTAATTTAATAATCCACATTAAATAGTTTATTTAATTTTAATTTTACTAATTTAAGTAATTTTTTAAATGCCAAAAAAATAAAAGAATCACAAAAAAACACATGGGAGCTGTCTTCCTAGAAATGGTGCTGTTTGGTTCAAAATAGGTCCAAAACGGTGCCGTTTTAGTCATTATAGGACAAACAAAGAACTGGGTTGCGTTTCACGCAACTTAGTTAATTTTTTTTTCAATTTACGTCCCTGAAACGGCACCGTTTCAGGAATGGGACTGGCTTCTTCGATCCCTCCCATTCATTTTCACTTTTCCCCAATTCCCCAATTCCTCCTATGAAAACCCTAAGGTTGCGATCACCCTCCATCCCCACTGTCCCCTCCATCGCAGCAGGCTCACAGCCACTCGATAGTCGGTACTCTCTCTCTCTCTCTCCTTCCCTCCCTCTCCGATTTGTTCAAATGCTTGACCTGAAAATGCTATTACTTAGATGCTTTACTTGAAAGGTTGAAAAGAAATTCCTCAAATCAATCATGTTTAGTTATTTTGAAAAAAACTCATGCATTAATATTGATCCTTCTCATTATAATTTATTAATAACCTGTTTTGCAGGTTTTTTTTGTGTATCACAAAGAGCCATGGTATTACCATTTTGGCATTTCAGATTTATTTATCAGAATAAGAGACTTAGGTAACTTAAATCAAAGAGGCTTATCTAGTTATTAATGGTCATATTTATTAATAACTAGATAAGCCTCAATTATTTCATATATCACTCAGTACTCTTAGGTCGGCTTTCCCGTAAGAAATTAATAGCCTAGCTAATTATTTCATGCCTGCCTAATTCTAGTTACCTTCATGCATGTATCGACTTTAATCTAACTAGAATCCAACTATAAACCTATATAATTAATCATGATATTAAGATCACACCAAGTACATGAAGAGTAGTTCTTTAGCTAGCTCCTATATATATATAAATATAATTAATGAACCCAATTACGACTTACTATACATTATAAAGTATATATACAATTTAGTCAAATGTGTTATTTCCAATAATTTATTTGAGATTATTAATTTGTCAAAAAAAAAAGTCTGATTAATTCATGTGTAGCCATTTTCTAACATAACAAACAGGCTTTCATTTTTATCAATGGTCCTATGATAACATAGTTTTGAAACAATACAGCATGTGGAAATCAATTTTGGTTTATAACTATACATGAGTTGGCCAAGGTTTTATTGTAAACTTACGCTACATTTGGTGTAGGTTGGTGTAAGTATTTTGCCATATTTTGCTGCAAGCGTACTCTATCCAAATGTGTAAAGTAGGAGAGGTACTGAAGAAAGAAGAGGTTGTATTGTAGCTTAACGAGCGTGTGGACTGGTGCAAAAATGGTCTCTTTTGAAATCCTTGGATTGCAGAGCAGAAGCAATTATAAAAAAGTAATGGACTGCTTAATATTTTAGTTTATTTCATTTTACAACTTTTGGAAGTTAGCCATGGTTTCTTCATACATTGAGATTTGTCAAATATTATTTAGAACACCCCTCATTCTCTTGTAATTTCTCATTTCCAATTATTACTTCAGTTTATAATTTGTAATTTGTAATAACTTTTGTATTATTATTTTGTTTTTTTTGTTTTTCTAGTTTTTTATATAGATGAGTTTTCTTTTATCATTGTATTTTTCAAGATCAATTTTTTTTATAGTATTTTTAGCTAAAAATGTACAAAATTTGAAGTGAACCAAAAATAATTGAAATTGAGCCCAACAAAAATCAAATTTAGATGGGCTGAATGGCCCATTTGGGGCATGTCCAGACTGAATGGACCGACCCTGGATCAGACCGAACCGGACTAGTCCTATCTATACTTGGTTTGGACCAGGGTTGAAAATCTCTGGACCGAATAGGTTCGGTCAGGTCCACAAAACAACCTAAGACCGGACCGATATCACCCCTAGTCACTCTTCAGAGATAACAGTAGTACTACTATACAAAACACCCATGTTGTCAACATAAGAAAAAACGTGTTAGGCTAGAAAAAATGCCTATATTGAAGCATTACATACCATGAAGGCTAGAATGACAGGCATAGAGGGTTACATAGCACTAAAATTAGACATGAGCAAAACTTATGATAGGCTAGAGTGGAGCTTTATCAGAGTTGTGCTTCTTAAAGTGGGCTTCTGCAACTGCTGGATAGAAGTAGTGATGAAGTGCATTGAAACCGTATCATATGCTATTCTAGTTAATGGATCACCTCAATAACCTTTCCACCCATCTAGAGGTATTAGACAAGGTGACTCTCTCTCACCTTATCTATTCATCATGTGTGCTAAGGCACTTAGTAGTATGCTCAGTAAAGCTGAAAGGGAGGGACTAATCCATAGGGTACCCATTGCAAAAGGCAGGCTCAGAATCTCCCACCTCTTTTTTGCTGATGATTACCTTCTTTTTTATAAGGCTAATGCTATTGAATGGGGTATAATTTTTGGTTTATTGAGAACCTATGAAACAGCCTCGAGTCAGAGACTTAATTTGGAGAAAACTTCTATCATGTTTAGTAAGAACACAGCCAGGGTCACTCAACAATACATTTTATCTATAGCTGGGGTGAGGCATGGCAAATCATATGAGAAATACTTGGGACTGCCCTTAGTGGTTGGAAGGAACAAAGCCAAGACTTTTAAAGGAATATTGGATAATATTAGAGCAAAAATCAATAATCACAGAGTTAAAGTGTTGTCCCAAGCAGGGAATGAGATATTCATTAAAACTGTTATCCAAGTTCTTCCTATCTACACAATGTCTGTTTTTATATTCCCTAACTCCTTGCTCAAAGACATCAACAGTGTCATTAACAACTTTTGGTGGGGGTAGCAAGATAGTGAACACAGGATCCATTAGATTTTATGGAAAAATATGGGAAAAGCTAAATCTGAAGGGGGCATAGGTTTTAGGGATCTTGAAGCTTTCAATAAAGCCATGTTGGCCAAACAATGTTAGAGACTAATCCAACATTCAGATTCATTTGCTGCTCAGGTGATGAAGGCCAAGTATTACCCAAGTTCCACATTTCAAGAGGCACGATTAGGCTCGAAACCCTCTTACATTTGAATAAGCTTCCTAGTAGCTAGACCATTGGTTGAAGCAGGATCCTATTGGAGGATAGCAAATCGTAATCATGTCAAAATATGGAAGGATAAATGGATAGCCTCTCCTAATCCTAGCAAGGCCCAGAGCACTGTTAGTGTGTTGGGTAATAATGAAACAGTTTCAACTCTCATTGATCCTATCACAAAGTAGTGGAAATTTGAACTGGTACAACAAGTTTTCAATCACAGAGAAGCTGAATCCATAGTTAAAACCCCAATAAGATGCCTCAATAGTAGAGATAGACTTGTTTGGCAAGGAACAAAAGATGTTGAATTTTCAGTTAGAAGCGCATATCACAAGGAACTTGAGAGAAGCATTCCTGTCTCTAATCAAGCCTCAAGTAGCTCTTCCCTCAACTTTTTGGTAATAGCTTTGACAATTAAACGTGCAACTTGGAGATAGAGTCTTCCTTTGGAGATCCTGTCTAGAGGCCCTCCCAACCCAATCAAACCTCTTTAAGAAGAGAGTAGTAAAACACCCCCTTTGTCTTATATGCAATATGGAGGAGGAAGACTCTTTCCATACAATATGGGGGTGTGAGTCAGCCAGGGATGTATGGAGTCAATGGTCCAAAAAGTTATAGAAATGTCACTTCCCAGACATGTCTATGCTACAACTACTCCAAGCTCTATTTCAAACCAAGGAAAGGCAGATTATTCAAGAGTTTGTTGTGGTGGCCAGAAAGATATGATGGAGAAGAAACAGTTTTATTTTTAAAGGTGTTTTTGCTCACCCGAATGCTATAGTGAAAGAGGCAAGAAACATCTTGGATGTGTTGAATGAGGAGGCATCCATTCAGGGGTGTGGTTCCAGGAATTTCTATAGCTCGGCTGAGGTGTGGCAGGCTCCTCCATCAACATGGATCAAGATGAATTGGGACAGTGCAATAGATAAGGCTAGAGGCATTGTAGGAGTGGGAGTGGCTATTAGGGACAGTATAGGCAAAGTCATTACGACCATGAGGGCAAAGAAACATCTCTACCCTGATCCATTGATAGTAGAGGCTTTTGGGGCTCTTAAAACAGCACAATTTGGATTGGAGCTTGGTCTAACACAAGTGATTATTGAGGGAGATTCTTTACAAGTCATCAAGGCTCTTAGAGGGGACAAAGAATGTTGTAATAGTGCAAGTATGTTTGTGTGTGAAGCAAAACTGTTTTTAAAAAATTTTGCTAAGTGAGAGGTTTTTCATGTAAGGAGAAATGGTAACTCTACGGCTCACTTGTTAGCAAAAGTTGCTCTTTCCAATTATGATCACATTATAACGGTTGAAGATCTTTCTCTTTGTATCCCTTTGGTTTAGTAAATGGAAATGAGTTACTCAAAAAAAAAAAAAAAACTTGTTAGGTGAATGTAGAAAGAATATTAGCAAGTCTAAAAAAGTAGGACACATGCATGTTGCGGATAAACCTGCAAAAAAGTAAACTATACACGTTTTGTCTGTCAAATATATACATATATATATATATATACTAGGTGAAAGTAACGTGCAAGGCACGTTTGCTTAGTTTATATTTATTTATTTTTTGTTTAGAATTAATTTTTTATTAATAAAGATAAAATATTTTTAGTTAATTAAAATAATAATATAATATTTATGTAATTTATAAATAATTACATACTGTGATATATTTTAAAAAAAGAGCATTAATATAAACTATAATATGATCCTATTAATAAACATCGTCCATAGAATAAAACACATTAAAACAAGCTCAGTCTGAAAAAGAAGGGTCTAATAAAATATAAAAAGTACATTAAAATAAGAAAATAAAATTCACAACTTATATAGTAATAATAAGTACCAGAATTTTATAAACAGAAAAAAAAATAATGAAATATCCTCAAAAAGATTATACAGTTATTCAATGAAATATAATACAAAGCTAAATACATAGATAAAAGGGGAAATAAATTTCATTTGGTCCAAAACACACCATTAAATGTCATCATCTTGATGATGCAAACTCAATCATTTTGTAGTAGTTAAAATTTAATTGAGAAATAAATAAATAAAATTATTTATTATATTTTATATAAAAATTTTAAAAAATTATAATAATAACGTAAGAGACTTTTTGAATCGCATCGGATGTGAATGATGAAACATAAACCACTGGCCTTGTAGGATTAATGGACCACCCAGTATCAGATCAATTACTTTCTCTACTGTTCTTCAATTTTTATATTTCATGTATTTAAATTTTTTTTAATAATTAAAAGTTAAGGAAGTTATTATTAATATATTGATATTTTTTTATATTTTTTAAAAATATTTTAATATGATAAAAAAAAATCAATTTGACTTTGATCAAAAGAACAAAAGAGAAAATCTAGCTAGGAAAAAGAATAAAAAAAAACGAAAGATGTAGCTGGCTGTTCTCGAGAAAAGCAAAAGCAAAAGCAAAAGGAAGCAAATATCTTACTGTTATCTGAAGCACGAAGGAGAGAGAGAGTATACATACATCAAGCGTTCAGATATCGAGAAGCAACAAAACTACCTGAAAATGACAATTATTTACTGCACCCGTCTTAAATTTGTCATCAGCGACTACCCTCTCATTTCAGAGAAGCTTCAGGATCATGATAGCTCGTGGGGTGTAGTTTTGAAGTAAAAGTAATGGAAATAAATGCCAATGCATTTGGTTTGGTTGGGATAACCTCAAATCCATACCTCTATTTCTCGGTTGACATCTTCATTTCCCTCTCTCTCTCTCCGCTGAGAAGCAAACTCCATGGGGTTCTTCGTTCTCATGGTTTCCAGATTTCTCTATTCTCTCTCTTGAAAGCTCTTTCTTTGAGCTCCATATTTTTGATCCACGAACAAACAGCAGAAAGATGAGATCTATTGGGTGTTACGTTGTTTTTGGGGAAATAAGTTTTTTTGTTTTTGGTTCTTTGTTAACTTCAACAAATCTAGACGTTTTAGCCTATGTCCGAGTGGTTCTACTTTAGATCTCTTGATTTATTTTCCTAGATCCGAGACGTTCACATCTACAATATTTACCTTCTAATTTTTTTGAATCGTTTTCTATGTTCAAATCTAGTTATTTACTTTTATCATATGGGTTCTTGTGGATTTTTTTTTTTGTTATTCTGTCTAATAGATCTGAAGGTTACTTTTTCAGATCAAGAGGTTTTTCTTTTGCTCCTCCTCCTTTTTGAATATTAAGATCTCATCTCTAATATTTTGGTAGAATTTTTTTTTTCTTGCAACTTCGTACAGATCCAAAGGTTTATTTTTTAGATTTGTGTTTTGATTTTGATTTTTTGCATTTTGTGAGTTTTTTCTTTGGGTTTTACATATGGTTTTCATTTTTATTTTTTTGAACAGAGTAGATGGGTTTTTTTTGGACCAAAGTAGATGGGTTTTTGTTTTTTTCGGTTTGCATGTTGTTATTTTGTTTGTTCTTTACTTTAGTGATGTACATTTTTGTCAAATAGCTCGTACCTTATTTGGGTTATCTGATTTACAGATTTGTCAGGAAATGAAATTTTTTGAGTCTTGTAGTTTGTAGATTTGTGAAAAAATATAATTTTTCCATCTGTATGTTATTTACTTTTATCTTGTGGGTTTGTACGTTTCATGTTCTGTCTTTATGGTTATGGTTATGTGATGTATAGATTTTTGACAAAATTCATGGGTTTTTCCTTGATTTCGTTGATTTTTATTTTTATTTTTATCAAATAGTTTTTTTTTTTCGTTTTGTGGTTTGTAGATAAGTGAAAAAATAGAATTTTTTCTTTTGTATATTATTTGTTTGTATTTGATTGAGTTGGTCAAAGGTTTTTTTTTTTTTTCTGTGATTCGCCATTTTATCAAAAAAAAAAAGATTCTCTCATTTTGTATGTTATTTGCTTGTATGTTGTGGTTTTTCTAACTTTTGTTTTGCTTGTTTGCAGATTTGTGAAATAATATATACTTTTTCATTCTTTGATGTGTAGTTTTTTCGAATTTTTTGTTTTGTATGTTATTTGCTTATATGTTATGAGTTTGTCTTCAGTTTTTCATTTAATGCATTTTTTAACTTCATTTTAGGGTTCTGCTACATTTTTTTTTAAATTTCTTATATGTTGAGAGTTTTTCTTTAGTTTTCTGTGATAGTGTTTAGATAAAAGAAGTGATAGTGTTGGACACAATTTTTATGTTTTATTCTGTTTCTTTTCTTATTTTACTCTTCTTGTTGTTGTTGGTTGTGCAGTTCTTCAAGTCTATTGTACTACATATTTGGATTGTTTTTGTGGTTTGCTTTTTGTGCATATTTTTTGATATCTGTGATGATTAAGTGGTTTGGGGTTTTTGTTTCCTTATTTTCAGAATTTCACTCAGGAAGCTCAACAACTTGATGAATACTGTAAAACCCAGAGGTTTGGTGCTTCAATGGTGCTGTCTCTTCTACTTCTCTCTAATTCGGCTGCTTTACTCTTTCTGGATTTAATTGATTGCATTCGTTGATTGGGTTAAACTACGTATGAGCTAATTTGCCTTAAAAGGATTTAATTTTCTTAAAAAAAAAAAATATTCCAATGTGTACTGATACATCTGTTTTTTCCTATTCTCTGAATTATCACTGTTCTGTTTGGTTGCTAAGAAAATGAGGTAAAAGCAAATGGAACAATTGTGTTTCGTTGAATTAGGATCTCGAAAAATTCAATCTAATATTCACAGTTCATAATTCAAGATTTTATTTTAATTTTTTACTTTGTTTACTCCAATGTTTGGTTGCTGAGAAAAATAGAGGGAAATGGAAAAGAAGCTAATATTAGTAATGAAAGTGTGGTGTGTCTTTGTGTTTTTTGCTGTTGGGTTTTCAACAAAACTCACGGCAAAAAATTCTTTGCTTTTATCTTTAGCATAACTTTTTACAACATAAATGGAAAAGAATATGTAATGGAAAGAAAATGTATAAATGGTAAAAAACTTTGCTTTTGTTGATACATATATTATGTTATGATGTGTTTGGATTTAGTTGAAGAAATAAGTGGATTATTATTTTTTATTCTGTCTAATTTTTGTTTTTTACTTTCAGTCCAGTATTGGCTATATTTTTTTTATTTTGGTTGTCTATTTTTCTGTTGTCTTTTTTTATACCTATTAGGACACATGCTATTATATATTAAAGAGGTTTGTTATTAGGACACATTATAACCCAATATTATAACATGCACACTGAAATGCACTGTTAGAATGAATCTGAGAGCTGCAATTTAATTTTCCATTCTTTCTTTTGTGAATCTTAATATATATTAATGAATGCCGATCACATATTTAGCAAAGCAAAAATTTCTCACTTGTATGAAAAATTGCTAAACTAAGCCACAAACACAGTATTAAACTGAAAAATAATAACTCAGAAAAAGAAAATTCCATTAGAGATTTGTTTTTTTAATATTTTTATGATACACTCACAATTAATGTTAGGTTGAATATATTGTATGTTTTGCTTGGTTTGTGACAAAAATCATTTCTGTCAAACTTGTCCAAAACACTAACTTATCCAAAACACTTACAATACATAAAATAGGGAAAGAATTATATAACAAATGAAGTTGCAAAATAAATAACAACATATACTTGCAAAGATTGTAAGCATAAATGTCCAGATTCAACCAAAAGACTAATAAGCAGTTAAAAAAGGGGGAAAATGTAGAAAATACTATACCGAAAACATAAAATAAATGGAAAAAGAAGAAATTACAAATAAAATTTAGATGCAAATATTTTTTTCTCAGAAAATCACCTGAAGTGTAGAACAATATGAAGAAGGAAAAGGTTGTAATTGACTAACCTCCAAATTTTTTATGTGCAGTGTTTTCTATTCTCTGAAAGTGGTGCTAGACTTATATATTGAAGAGAATGGATTGATGCTGACTTTCCATTATCCAGCCAAATGCATGAATCTACGTGAACCGAAGAATATGCAGAGTTTTTTGGTTTTAATTTCTAATTATTTTACTATTCAGAAATAAATATACTATTTGTTGTAAATTTCTATATTTCTTTCATTCCCGATGATAGTGCTGCCTATCTCGAGCGTGATGTTTCTTTTTTTATTTTTTACAGATGCATGAATCTGCCTGAACATAATAAATATGAAGAGTTTTTTGGTCTTTTTTTCAATATTTTTTTTTTAAACCGAGGTTGCAATATAATGAGATTTCTTTTACGATGGCTGGCATATAGACATATGGGAATTTTATAGATAATGGACAAATTGACAAATAATTATTTAGAGTTTTTTGTTTTTTTTTTCTTAATTTTTTTTTATAATGAGATTGCTTTTATGATGGCTGACATTACTTTCAACGGACAAATTGACGAATTGCGTTAACTTTAACAGAGAACAACAAAAAATCGTTAAACCAACAATTTTCTGTTAGATAGATACTTTTTATATATAGAGAGATATATATATATATATATATATATATATATATATATGGTATAATAAATTATGGTAGGTATTAAAGCAATGAAGCAGCAATATTAAGAAATATTAATACATTTACTGAATTAAATAGGCCGTCAAAGTACGAGCACAGACAATTCCTTTTCTTGTTTTCTTGTCATTTTTTCAGAATAACATCAGCTTCATGGTGCGTCATGCATGCTACCTTCTGTTTTTTCGGTTCATTTTTCCACGTAGGGTAAATAATATTCTTTGAAAGTTGTTCTTGGGGTTAGAAAAATATCCTCTGATTATTCATTTTTCCATATGTAGTTGATTGTATTGATAAAGTAATCTAGATGTGACATTTAGGTTATAAGTAAGTTTAGATGTTGAAATGATATGACTTGTAATTAATAATGAAAAATTAGTAAAATTAATAAATAGTTTATGATTAATAGTAGTGAACCAAATACAGCTTTAGCGATTGATTACTAATTGTATATATTGAATATGAGAAACAGAGATAAATATAAGTTATATTAGAAATAAGTAACATATCATATTAAGTCACATCAATTTGTGAATTTAATTTTATAGAATCTCTTTGCATAATGTTTATTAAACTAGTAACCCTTCAAATTATTAAACTTGGGAACATTTAACATAAAAATGGATGACTAGTGCAACAAGAGCTAGCAATGATCCTGTCAAAAAACAATATTATATACATACATGAATATCAAAGTTCATGTGTTTGGGACTTTGAAAATTTATGGCATTTATGAGAGAGAGAGAGAGAGAGTGATTGTGTGTGATATTGATGATGATGATGAAGCAAGGTAGGCATATTCCCTAGGCTTGAAAGACATGCAATTATATGTAGTGATGATAGTGTGAAAGTACCAAACAAAGAAGAATTTGGAGGTAATATAATTGATACAAATGGAATCATACAAATATTAGAGTAAAGAAAAATGGGCCTCCCCTTCACATTGCCCCACTTTCCTTGTTGTCATGTCATTTCAGCCAAACTACTTTGACCTTATACAAACCTCTGATTTTTACTTTATTCTCACTTTAAAATTAAAATATCAATAATATTTATTTATTTATTTATTGTTACATGCAGTTTTATATTCAATAAGAATAAGTTGGTCATGATCACGATTCAGTAAAACTATAATCCTCGCTGGAAGAGTAATAGTATTGGTTTGGTCAAATGCATCTCTAAATTTTAGTTAATATCACCTTTTTTTACATTTGCCTATTCTATTTACATTCAATCCTCACATTGGATTAGCCATTTACCCTCTATATAATAATAAAATATTATTAAATTAATAATTTTTTTATTTAATTTATTTGTATCACATTTTATAATTCTACCAATTGAATATTAATAATAATTATATTCTAATTAAATTAATATTAAAAAATTTATATTTTTAAAAGTCATTTAATGTTAATAATATAAAATATTAATTAAACTCATCTAAATTTCTTAATTACAAACCAAATAGTATTTTAATTGAAGTGATAAATTAATATTTTAATATTTTCTTGAAGTGAGAAATTAATATTTTAATGTTTGGTGAATCAATAGTGATTCTCCATCTTTGGCCAATCACTATAGCAAAAGTCCATTTTATTTTAGACTTGGCCAATCCAATGTGGAGTGTTTCTAGTACATATTATCTAAATTTTAGCCAATCTCTAACTTTGACCAGGCCAATACTAGTGTCCGAAGTCAAAATCAAAGTGCTTCTTCAAACTTGGGAGTCTTCATTTTTAAAAGAACGCAAGCTTTCAAAAGTAGTTATTGCAATCAGCTCTCTCTACATGACTTTCCATCGTGAAGTACTAAAAAAATAATTAGGAAGTTCTTTCCCCACTCACCAACCCCGCCTCCCACAATTTTCATTCATCGATCTTGACTTCCACAGGTTTAGAAGAGCTAGCGAAAGCAGCTCGAAATGCATGGGGACTAACAGAGCATCTTCATCCATCTTCTCCGACCTTATTTCCCACCATTTTTAGCACCGTAAACGAGAGTAAGTGAGATCACGATAGGTTGTAAAAGTACTAAATAGAGTGTATTTGGTGCCTAAAAATTGTAAACATAGACATAAATGTCGAATCTCGTAATTCTCAGTGTTGCATGCTTCTATTTTCAATTTCCTGCACTTTATTTTCATGGATAAACACTCCATAAGTTTAAAAATGCAAGGAAAACTCTACTCCTATCAACAATGTTGACCCATTTTTCCTATAGAATTATTATTGTTACTATTATTTTGCTTACTAGTCAAAGAAGTCTTCTTCAATGAGTTTGTGATTTTTTTAAATTTTAAAATAAATACCTTTTTTAAAAAAAAATTACACGTTCGGTGACCACTTTCTATGACTTCTTCCGTGACCACTTTCGATGGCTTCGGTGTAGCATCACCCAAAATGTAAAAAGGTAAAGAAAAAATAAACCAACTTTAAAAATAAAGTAAGAAGAAAAACAGATATTGCCATGACCAAAAAAGTGGCTGACCCGCCAGTGGGTGACTCTCTAGCTAGGCCGTGGGAGATACCCAAAGTTGGCCCACCGCCCATGGGAGCCACCAACGGGCCGTGGCTCGAGCCTCAAGTACTACCACGTGTCAATTTTATTTATTTATATTTACTTAAAGAAAAAATCTATTCATAAGCCTACACATCGCACACCACAATTTTTTTTATTTATTTTTATTTATTTCTCTTATTAAATGTGTATTATATGGATGATGAATAAAAAAATATAAATGTTTTAAGAAGACTAAAATTAAAAAAAATTGAAAAAAAATTAAAAAAAAATAAATAATAGTTTGGTGTGTGGTGTGTGGGCCTATGAGTAGCAACGCTCTTTGTATTTTTATATTAATTTTCTATTTTTTTAATGCCTATTTTTGAATTTTTAAGTTTCAAGTTTTCATGAAGGTGTAATAAAGAGTGAGTGTGTTTACTTTACCATTCAATTATAAAAAGCTAACGTGTGAGGTTTCAATTGAAGAGTATAATATATATATATATATATATATATATATATATATATATATATATAACTGGTTTAAATAATTCTAATTTCAAATAAATTCCTTGTTTTTAATATATATAAAAAAAAAGGTTTGAACATGCCTCATATTTCTTAATTACATGGTATATAATTAATTAGTAGTTTATATAGTCGGCACATGGGTAATTAGCGCGTAAATCAAATGTCAATAAATCGAGTAATTAGCGCTTACTTTGTATTTTGTAAGCAATTAGGGACAATTAATAGTCAAATATCTACTGAAATGTGGATCATTTAAATATATTACACTTTGATGCCACTCCAAAGCAGCTAGCCAGCCTAGCTTGTAATTATAAATGTTACACGTTTTTCTTTTTCTTGCTTTTTTTTTTCTTAGCTGTTAATATTTGAGAACTGGTTGACTTGTAGTTGAACTACTAGTACTTCTTCCTTTGTTACTACAAATTAAGGGGAGAAGGTGCAGTCGTGGGTTCTTACGGCCTTCACGTAGAGAATAAAAAAAATCTAATTGTCACGAGTGATGCGTACGTGCTGCAAAATAATACAAAGTTCTGGTTGCCATGACATGTGATTCTAGGACGATGCGCCTAAAAATGTAAGATAAGGCATGAAACAAAAGAGATAAGTTGATATTCAGTTGACTTCAATTCTTTATAAATAGTAATGAGTCGAGATATTGGAATAAATTTTGTGAGATTTACTTAAAATAAGTTTAAATGTGTTTAGATATTAAGATAGATTTAAATATATTTATGAGAAGTTGAAAAAAATTGTAGGTCCCACATATAAAGAAGTGTTAAATTGAAAAAGATTGTGAGTTCACGTGTAAAAAAGTTTTGAATTGAATAATTTGAGAGTTGAGTGTTTAGATATTAGATTTGACTTAAAAATTAGACTAATTTAACAACTAAACGAAACCTTAAATAACGAGATTGAGAGATGAAATGAGATAGATTATAAATAATAAAAAAATTTATGAGTTAAAATTTATAAAACTCATCTCTCAATCCAAATCGGTATAGATTTGGGAAAGATCATAAGGCTCCTGAAGTGCGACTCAACATGAAGCAGTCATCGTTTTCAACCTCTATTTTCTTCACCGTTGTACTGAGAGGTAGGCGGTGAGTGAACGAGACTCTAAAAAAATCAAATATAATAGATTTCGTTTACAAAAGACTCGTGGATATAGATTTTAGTGCCAAACTATCTATTTATATTTTATGTATTTTATTTATTATTTAATTTATGGATTAGCATTTAATCATTAATGCACTATTGATTTCCAGCCTAATTTACAGAAAATGGCATCAACATGTATAGTTCAACGACTTATATTGCATAATCACACGTGTTCGATCTCTAATTGGCAAGACGTTTCAAATTAAAAATAAATAAATAAATAAATGCAATTGTCATTAGAAAACTACACAAATAAGGGCGGGCATGCTACTCGACTTAGTTTTCATTTTCTTTTCTCTATTTCTTTATTATTCTTTTTTTCATCATTTTATAACTTATTTTTATTCATACAAAATTCAAAAAATGGAAAAATAATAAAAAATAAAAATAAATTAGGTATAAGTTCAGTCAATTGGTGCAAAACAAGTCATGTCGACCTGCTACTAAATTTCAGCATCTTTTTGTTTGAAGTTTGTAGCATGCATGTACTTAACTACTCTTTGCACAAATCAAATAAAAGTTGGGAAATACAAACTTAATTAATTAATTTAAAACATTTTCTAGAAAATGGGCTGGCCGGGTCCCACTGCGCTTAATATGTAAATGTCGAACGTGGCTGCGCCAGCTCGGCCTGCCCATTTTGACCATTCCATTATTTGTTTTCACATGATCACGAAGACATTTCTTTGTGTCCTTATTGTAGCTATAAACAACAACTGCATTGTCAACCCAATTTACTATTCCGTAAGATATTGTCTTGTCCAAAAATGGATACACTTAACTCTTTACGCAATCTTTTTTATAACAATTAATAATACTCTTTACAAAATCTTTTTTATAACGTGGTTTATTAAAAAAAGGTAGATAGGATTTAGGTTTATTTGGTCTTTATTTTTTATGTTTTTTGGCGATTTTTTGTTTTGAATAACGTTTTTTATTCAATTACGTAGCATCACATGGTAGTGCTGCATCAAGATTAGGGCCGGCTGAAGCTTATTGTTCATTTTTTTTAATAATTATATTTTTTTTTATAAAATAATTTATAAAAATATTATTATTTTATTAAAATACTCTAATTTTAAAATATGATTGCGAAAAGAAGTAAAGTTAATGAGTGTAGTACTCATGATGAGTCTTTGCCGGAAGTAGTTGGGAAATTGACGTGATCTTTTTAATTGAAATAAAAATGGATGGAGAAATTGAAAGGAAAACAAAGGATTCGTGTGCCGATTGATATATAGGAATTAGTCAATATTTAATTTGATAAAAAGTAAGACCTAAGGAAAGATGATCTTTTATCAAATTTGAATATGTTCAATATATATATAATGAATAGAGCAAGAAATCACATCATATTTCTCGTTTACTTCCACGTGTAGGAAAAAAAAAAACTAATTTAATGGATAACTTAGGGGTGGATACAACTTACAAGATCAATATAATGAATTAAGCAAGCAATCACATCATATTTCGCATTTACTTCCACCTTTAATTACTTCCACTATATTACTATTTTAAATCCGAAAACTTGTTCTCTAAGAGCTAAGAAATAATATTATATATATCTATATGCATAAAAAAATAAAATGTAAACCTAAAAATTTTCAAAAATATGAATATATATCTCATTTTAAAACCAAGAATTTTGACCTCACATAGGCGTCTCCTTCCCCCTCTCTCTCTTTGTTATAAAAAAATTAAGGGCTCCAAATTTTATTTTTGTTGGAGGGGAAGGTAGCCACTGCCTCCTTCTCTTCCCTCTCATTCCCTCATTTATCTATTTACTCACCTTGTCTATTAATGTTTCTTTTAAGTTTTATTTTGTTTTCTTTAAAGTCGAAAAAAAAAGATTTACAGTTTTCCGGCAACTCCCAAGAGACACGCGTAGCACAAGCAGATTCACAGGTAAAAAATCATTCGAAGGAAAGTTGTGGTTTTGCAAAAATCACTGTGTGTGGTTCTCACGCGCCGCCCACATTTGCTTCGTGTGGTCTTCACGTGCCACCACTTCCGCCCACCACCAGACATTTTAGATTTGACATTTGTGGCTAAAAAGAGACAAGTGTGTTGCATTCATGGGCTGTCATAGATTCTGAAATCTACGGGAGTTGGTCCAAACTGTAATCGTCCTTCTCATTTATCTTACTGATTTCTTTTTTGGCTTTCTTATTGTTAATTAAAAGAAAAAGAGTTTATTTTTTGGACGTTTGTCTGTAGAAGTTGAGTCATCTTTTTCTATGAAGAGTGAGATTGGGTCTCTGTTTAGGCAGAGAGTGCTATTTATTGGACGTTTGTATTTAGAGAGTATTAGTAATAGTAAAGATCAGACTAGTCAAAAAAGGAAATAGTTTACTAGTGGAGTTCTAAATGCATTATTTTGGTTTATGATGTCATGTTTTATATGTGGACATTCCAGAATATATCTGGTGATGGATGTAAGTTTCTCTAATAAATGAATGATAACAGTTTCCTTTTAAAAAGAAAAAAGAATCTTGGCCTCTAAACTATGAACTATATTTGTGTATGTATATAGTTTTTCTTTTCTTTTCTTTTATAATTCAAAAGTCTCAACATCTTTTAACTTAAAAGGTTTCATTGTTTAAACTCTTATCATTTGTTAGTGAGGTTTGAGTTTGGAATTTTAAAAAGTGATTTTAATTACTTAAAAGCTTTTTTTTTTTTTTAAATTATGTTTCGTAAACTATAAAAAATGTTTTATGCTCCTAAAACACCAATTTGAAACTTTTATTAAAAAGCTTATACAGATAACTTTGCACATTTAAAAAAACTACCGTAACTAACTTTTTAAGGACTTTAAGTACATGTTTGCCAAACACTAAGCAACTTTTTAATTATAAAACTTTATGGTAAAGCTTTACAATTAAAAGTACTAGCTACTATAAAAATCTCTATTTCATACCGCAATCCTAGACAAAGATTTCATCTTGTATCCACCCGTAAGTTATCCATATAATAAGATAACTTTTTCATGTGGAGACTCAAAGATTTTAGATGGAGTAGTTAGAAGAGCCTTTTCATATTTTAAGGAATTAGGTCAATACGTTTATGCATTTTTCTAGAGGGCCAAAGAGTTTTATTTATTTATTTATTACTTTTTTTTAAGTTTCGATTCGAGCTAAAGAGTTTTAGACGGAATTAGAACTTTAGCTTTAAGGGGCGCCCAAACACACACACATATACATGATAATTAACTTTAAAAAATAACAATATCATATTTCTCCTTCACATATTTTTTTATGGAGGAACTAATTGAAAGTATCTTATATAGGGCAAAAAAAATTCAATATCATATTTTAGTATCGCCGAAAATTATCAGAATCCTCACTTTTATTTCGTCGAACGTTTGGTTATTTACAAATTGACAAGAAAGAGTAAAGCCAACAATTTTGTAGAGTATTTTTGACGATTTTACGCTCCAAAAAATACCTGATTTCTTGTAGTGATTAGAATATAGACATTATAAATTAATTAAAATGACAAATTATAGAGATTATTTTAACATTTAACACTTACACACACACACACACACATATATATATATATATATATATATAAATATATTGCAATTGCAAATCTGTTTTACACCATTAAATGTAAAACAAGAGGATATTTATCAAATTTGGTAACGAGTGATCATGGATTCATGTTAGATAAGAACAAAAGATCAATTCATAGTTTTAATTCACTTGTTTTTTTGTCAAGGCCGGAAGAAGGAAATTATTGTGAGAGACTAGGAAAATAATCCACTTGGAAATAAAGATGTTAAGAGAGAGGATATATAGAAAATAATCGCAAGGTTTTTTTATTTACAGAAAAAAGAAAAATCTACACGCGTGTGTGTATGCGCATGCCCCCAGAACTATAAATATTATTTCTTTTTATATTTTAGGAGACATTTAGGTTTTGGGGACAAAGACCTTTGAGTTTTTTTTTTTTTTTTTTTTTTTGTATATATATATATATATATATATATATATATATATATATATATATATATATATATATATATATATAAAATGTCTTGTAGATTTTGGAGACAAAATTATTCTTCGATTTAAAAGTGTATAGAGATATATACCTAATCTTAGATTGTAGTGCATATTACTTTTTCCATTAAGAATTATTCGTTCAAGATATATATAAATATATATATATATATATATATATATAATATAAGCCAAGGGAGTCCGAGTTTGAGATTACCACAACATCATTGTCTAGGAAATTGATAGAAAAAAGCTCTATTTAGAACCATCGTTTCACACACCCAACATAAGACTGCAGATTAATTATATTAAAAAATGAATGATGATGTTTTAATTTTTTAAAGTTATAACAGGTCCCACAATAAGTGATGCGATAAAAATCAAGTAATCGACTTGTATGTTGCAAAATTGATCAATTGATAAACACAATTCTTTTAACAAGATTTTATGCAATCATGTTTTAAATTAATGATATTTTATATAAAAGTGTCGTCATCTTACAAAACCAGTACCCTCTAAGTGTATATACGTTAGAACAAAGTATCTCATAATGTATGGTGTATGACTGCTGTTTTAACTCATCATGTACGCGTACGTTTAACAGTGACTGACTTGGGAAACATCATGAGCTTGAATACCAAACAGAAATCTCATATATTGACTTGGAGAGTTTGGTACGAGCGCTCTTCTATATAAAGAGATAGAGCCTCTTGACTTCTCACCTGGCCTATAATTCACATCACAAAACGGCCAGTACTCGGCCTTCTTCTGCAACTTCAAGCCTTTGCATTCTCTTGCGCCCTGTTTTGTTAAATTCCTTTGGCCAGCTCTTCGTTTCCTTCCTCTTCCTACCTTGTTAATTTCTCTTCTTTTCCTTCCTCTTTCTACCTTTTAATTAATTTCCTGTGCGCTATTTCACCAAGTTTTCTGCAACTTGTTCACAGGTAACCCCATCTCTCTCTCTCTCTCTATATGTAATACCTTGGTATTGTTGCTCTAATGGTGGTTAAAACTAACTACAGAGTACGTATAACAATTTAAATCTGCGTGTGGGCTGTTTAATCTAAGGAAAGTGATAATTATCAGGAGGAAGAATGTGGAGGCTGAAGATAGCAGAAGGTGGGAATGACCCATACATCTACAGCACAAACGACTTTGTGGGAAGGCAGATATGGGAGTTTGATCCAGAGGCTGGTACCCAGGAAGAGCGAGATGAGGTCGAAAAGGCTCGCCAAAATTTCTACGAGAATCGATATCAGGTCAAGCCTAGCGGCGATCTCCTCTGGCGAATGCAGGTACGTACACTACTATTCACTATCTACAACTTAATATTGCGTTAAAGTTAGCGGTCATGAAGAACTACTCCACCACACAACTTTTCTTTTCGTAGCACCTGAAAATCTGAGAATGGACCAAATACGTACAAGCAGTTTTCTTCGAGGCATACAAATCTCCATGCATGGGCTGCACTGGTTGAATGCTGTGCAGAACGAAGCTGGACGGCTGACCGCGTGGTCAGCTTTTGTGATTTCTTTTTTTTTTTTTTTGGAATTACATAATTAAGCAATCATTATCCCAAGGAAGGATTCATTTAAAATAGAATAATGACATATAAAATATTCTTGAAGATTTTTATAAAAAATTTACTTATTTATAGTGAGATCTATTTTTTAGAAAAAACACAGATAAAATTCATCTTTTGAAACTTTTCCCTAACAAATATACTCTTTAAAATAATGCCGAATTTCGCAGTTGTTGGCCTGGTTGCCGTACATCTTTGGCTGCTGCTTTTTTCCTTCTTTGTATGGGAATACGGACGTTGTTATTGAAACAACAGTCAATCGCGAGACTTCCACACGTACATACACATATATATGTTGGGAAAGTCTTGTATGTTTTGGTACATCTTTGAATAGAATGTGTGATGTAAATGTCACTTTTATCCCTTTAATAATTATATATCATGTAGAGAAATAGAATGAACAACTTTTGGAAAATATTCATTAATTTCACATGATTATTAGACTTCAATTAAAAATTAAAATAGGAAGCATGCATAAATTCTAAAATATCAGACCTTAATTATTTTAAGAACTACCTCTAATCACTAGTACTGCGCGCACCCGTTGTCTTAAGAGAACAATAACTATCAATTTGACTGCATGCCGCCGCTCAGGAGTGGCGGAGGGCCGCTACCGAAGGCCACTGAAATTCGGCTAGAGGTTGTCGGAATCTGGTGGCTGGCCAGTTTTATTCTTGACTAATTGTAAGCTTATCAAATATGGAAACGGTCGAGCGAGTGGGATCTGGATGGACGAGACCGCTTTAGGGGTGATTAAAAAACTCAAAAGAAAAAAGCAGAAACGTGATTTGAGCGACTTGACTTGGGTGGCTTGCCCCTTATTTATTTATTTCTTTATATTAAACTAAGATCGGCTAGCATTTTTTACCTACTTTTAACACAGTGATCATGGCATCATTTGCAAATGCTGTTTTGGCCATTTGGTTTAGGAAATCATGAACGTCTATTTATTTTAGTAGTTGATGATATTTGTCTGACTTGACTAGTGGGTACAAATTAGTGATCTTGAAGCTTATATTATACTAATTTTTGAGATTTTTAATGCTTGAAATTATAATATTATTTTATTTTTATAATAATAAAGTCCTTTTTCTTTGTGAAAACGACTGCAGTTTCTCAGAGAGAAAAACTTCCAACAAACAATCCCCCAAGAAAAGGTAGAGGATGGAGAGGAAATCACATATGAAAAGGCCACAACCGCATTGAGGAGGGCTGTCCATTTCTACTCGGCCTTGCAGGCCAGTGATGGCCATTGGCCTGCTGAAAATGCCGGCCCATTGTTTTTTCTTCCCCCCTTGGTGAGTCAGACACTCATCTCCATTCTCATTTTCTTTTTTATCTATTTATCGGTACTGTGATCATCTCTTTATAATGAAGCAGACTCTCTTCTATCTTTAGCTATATCTGCTAATGTCTGTTGTTTTCAATCCAAAAACTGCAGGTAATGTGTGTGTACATTACAGGGCATCTTAATACAGTGTTCCCTGCTGAGCATCAGAAGGAAATCCTTCGATACATATACTGTCATCAGGTATATACATATTCTATGAAGCTTTACGTATTAGGATTAGCTGTTTCTACAGAATTTTCTTTTTCTTTTTTTCCTCTCTCTCTGTTTTGTACCTTCTTTTCTGTTCCTAAGTTTAAAGTCTGATGCAAATATAGAACGAAGATGGTGGGTGGGGATTCCACATAGAAGGCCACAGTACCATGTTTTGCACCACTCTCAGCTACATTTGTATGCGTATACTCGGGGAAGGACCCGAGGGTGGACAGGACAATGCTTGTGCAAGAGCCCGAAAGTGGATCCTTGATCATGGTGGTGTCACTCACATTCCTTCATGGGGAAAGACATGGCTTTCGGTATGTTCGAGTGGATTGGAAGCAACCATGTTAACATGTTAAATCATATTCTAACAGGATAGATATATATGGACCACAGGTCCACACATGTTACTTATTCTCATTATCATTCCATGTATGACAATGTAGATACTTGGTGTGTTCGAGTGGATTGGAAGCAACCCGATGCCGCCGGAGTTTTGGATCCTTCCTTCATTTCTCCCAATGCACCCAGGTTTGTACATGTCTGGTTACTGCTTCATTAAACATCCTCAAACTTCATTTCTTTCTCAAGCATCTGTTGCTACAGAAGATGTTTTACTAATTTCTTCTCTTCACAATATATAAAACTTGCCTAATTGAACATTTCTGTTTTACTCCTAAATGCAGCAAAAATGTGGTGCTACTGCCGAATGGTGTACATGCCCATGTCATATCTATATGGGAAACGGTTCGTAGGCCCAATCACACCTCTCATTCTTCAATTGAGGGAGGAGCTCTACAATGAGCCTTACAATGAGATTAACTGGAGGAGTGTGCGTCATCTATGTGCAAAGGTATGTTTTACCTTTATGGAAAACTATTAGGCACTCCGGGAGTATGGATGTTGTGGTACTCTCATCCAATCAAAGGATGACATGCCATTAAAATTGCTTATATAAGTACTACTTTTTAATGACATGTCATTTTGTGAAACCGGGCCGGAACCTAAACTGGATTAGCAAGGATCAAACCCAAGTCGAAATCCCGTTTTTAAAAATTCGAAACTTGGGTTCTGGGTTGCACTCGTTTTTTATTTTTTTTATTAAATCAAAACCTATATGTTTTGAATATTTTTTCTTGAAAAAAATATTGATGTAGCATTCAAATTCTATTTATTTAATTTTTTAAATCAAAGCTGACATGTTCCTTGACCACCAATAAAAAGCCATGTGAAGAAGAGAGTAAAAAAAAAGAAAACCATAAAATATATGATTCATTAGATGTAATATTCATTTTACTTTTGAATTTCTGTCCATTTAATTTCTAGAAAGGAAAAAAAAAATCAAAATATTTAAACTGAAGAAACAAAAAAAGAAAAAAATTGGATATCGGCCCAGATTTATTCTAGGCCGGGCCTGGTCTTCTGGCCGGCTCGGACCAGACCCGAAAAAAACCTGGCCAGATGAGCAGGCCTACTCAAGAGGAGCAGAGCTCTTGTTTCGAAAGTTTTATGTGCTATAGATACTTTCGAAAATACTTCCGAACACATTCTTTAATCAAAGCTATATTATTACAGGAGGATATCTACTATCCCCATCCTTGGGTACAAGATCTACTTTGGGATAGTCTGTACCTATTCACTGAGCCCCTTCTCACTCGTTGGCCCCTTAACAAGCTGGTTCGAGACAGGGCTCTTCAAGTAACAATGAAGCACATTCATTATGAAGATGAGAACAGTCGATACATTACCATTGGATGTGTGGAAAAGGTAATTTGATTATGCAATCAAGAACAAACAATGGAGAGCATCTATCTATTTAGGCTATACATATGACAGTACTCCTAATGCAATTTACACTCAACAGGTGTTATGTATGCTTGCTTGTTGGGCTGAAGATCCAAATGGGGATTATTTCAAGAAGCATCTTGCCAGGATCCCAGATTACATATGGGTTGCTGAAGATGGAATCAAGATGCAGGTTACTACAAATTTCCTTACCTGAATCTCTTTCCAGAGTTAGCAGTATAAACATTAAAACTGAGCATAACCCAATCTCTGGTCCTCTAGCTTTAAGTTTGTAAGTGCTGAGGGTCCTTGAATGAAAAAGAACTCATTGCTGATTCTGATATTTGCCGTTTGTATGTAGAGTTTTGGTAGTCAAGAGTGGGATACTGGTTTTGCTATTCAAGCTTTGCTTGCAAGTAATCTTACTGATGAAATTGGACCAACACTTGCCAGAGGGCATGACTTCATAAAGAAATCTCAGGTCTGTCTTTCTATTTAGAAAGCATATCTCCACCATAATAGTCAAATATACAATTTTCTTTTAAAAAGAATAAATACTAATTATTAAATTTCCACTTAAAATTGTAAAGGTCAAAGACAATCCTTCTGGAGACTTCAAAAGCATGTTTCGCCACATTTCTAAAGGATCATGGACTTTCTCTGATCAAGATCATGGATGGCAAGTTTCTGATTGCACTGCAGAAGGTTTGAAGGTAACTAACTAACTTTTTTCAAAGACTAATGATACACCTACAACTCTTTTCAAAACTATTTTGCTTCTCACTTCAAATTAACTAATGTAATTGTGCCACTTTATTAAAAATATTTTCAATTTTACGTAATTACCCTTCATTTTAAATAAAGCTGTAAAATAATTGTAGACTAATTGTAAGTAAATCATTTTCCTTGTTCAAATGTTCATATGAAGTTGAGTATTGCATTTAGTCTGTTCCTCATGAAGTTCTCTTCTGTATCACAGTGCTGCCTTCTTTTCGCAATGATGCCACCAGAAATTGTTGGTGAGAAAATGGAACCTGAGCGATTCTATGATTCTGTAAATGTTTTACTCTCTCTACAGGTGAGGATTAACATCCACCGGTGATGTGAATAATCGAAATTTATAGGCTTTTGAAAGTTCTACTTATTTGAAGTTTTTTTCTCGAGTATTTCGCTGTGTTTGTATAAATAGCTCTATTCTATGGCTAAATGCAGAGTGAAAATGGTGGTTTATCAGCTTGGGAGCCAGCTGGAGCCCAAGAGTGGTTGGAAGTAAGTATCTCAAAATATTCAAGTCACTGGCTTGGAAATATTCCTTTGGGAATACTTTAGAACTTATCTAGATCTGATAAATCCAACCTTATTAATTTCTGCTTTTTCCTCAGCTGCTTAATCCCACAGAATTCTTCGCCGACATTGTCATTGAACATGAGTATGTTGAGTGCACTGCCTCAGCAATCCAGGCTTTAGTTTTGTTTAAGAAGTTGTACCCTGGACACAGGAAGAAAGAGATTGATAATTTCATAAAAAATGCTGCTCGGTTCCTTGAAAACATACAAATGCCCGATGGTTCTTGGTATGCTCCTAGACTGGTTTATTAGATATGTTTCAAACGTTTATCTGTTCTTATGCACATCTTTTAGAGAGATCAATGACATGATTAAGCGTTTTCTTAGGTATGGAAATTGGGGAGTTTGCTTCACATATGGTTCATGGTTTGCACTTGGAGGGTTGGCTGCAGCTGGCAAGACTTTTAACAACTGTCCAGCTATGCGCAAAGGTGTTGATTTTCTACTTAAAGCACAAAGAGATAATGGAGGTTGGGGAGAGAGCTATCTATCATGCCCAAACAAGGTAAATTTTTGAACACGTCTTAATCTAATCTTTTTAAAATTCCCATGCTGGATAGATTTATTTGAACAAGACTAAATGATAAACTACTCTTCTTGATTTCATAGGAATATGTTCCTTTGGAAGGAAACCGATCAAATTTGGTACATACTGCATGGGCCTTGATGGGTCTTATTCATGCTGGACAGGTTAGTTTATGGTTTACAAATCTAGTGTTATACCTCTCATTTCATTACACATGATTTTCTGACATATTGTGATATTAAATTTATGTTTGCAATAGGCTGAGAGAGACCCAACACCCCTTCACCGCGCAGCAAAGCTGATAATCAATTCTCAAATGGAAGATGGCGATTTTCCTCAGCAGGTATCTCTCTTTGGCATTGCTTTAAATTAATAATCTTTTTCCTGAAAACATAGGTTCAAATAAGAAAAAGAAAAAGAAAAAAAATACTTCTAAATAAAAATGAATATATATATATATATATATATATGAAAATGGAATTCCTTTTTGCGCTACAAAACATAGTTTAGCAAGATAAACTTTACACTCAGCATGCACAAGGCCACACAACTGTGTGAAACTTTGAATTTTAGTTCAGAAAGAAAAAGGGAGAAAAGAAATCACAGGATTCAAAAGAAGATAATTAAATATATATTATCCTTGAATCTCAAGTTCAAAGCTTTCTTACCATTTATTACCCTTTTATGCAGGAAATCACTGGAGTCTTCATGAAGAACTGTATGTTACACTATGCAGCCTACAGAAACATCTACCCATTGTGGGCTCTTGCAGAATACCGCAAGCGTGTCCCATTGCCATCAACAAGCCTTTAACTCCAGTTGTGAACTATATATATATATATAAATATAGATATATATAGCTCAACCACTATCCGAGAGTACACACCGACAACAACGCTAGTCTTTGATTTTGTTACTATTTCTGTATCATTTACTTTTCATTACTTTGGCAGCTTTGTTGATTTTTGTATAAAGTTTACAAACAGGCAGCCAGTACTTGAAATAGAGGCGAAGTAGCTGTACCCAATTGTATTACAGAACCATATAAAGTAAATAAAAAGTTCTTCCTTTGGCTATATCTACACCTTTTTGCTCTTGAACTCTGCATCAGGTAAAAAAATGTTTGTATTAGTAGTCCTGATATGGATTGATCAACAGAAGAATAGCATTAGGCTTGAACTGTGCTAGTGCTACTGCCTCAATTGTCTATCCATGACTTTTTTTTTGGCCTTCAACTCATATCTTAAAGTTAGTTTATATTAATTTCATATGGAATAATATCCGTATTCTAGAAAGGATAACCTTAATTCTCGATTTCAATCTAAGTGGTTTGAATGTTCACCAACCAAATATACTGTTGGTTGAAGAAGGAACTAAGGAAAACCTAGCCGACAAGTTAACTAAACACAGTCACACTAGAGAAGTTGGAGTGGAGCTTTCCATCTTCAACAACTTCACAAACATTGTAGTTTACTACACAATATTGCTATCAAAACTTGTAAAGATTTATAATGAATCAATCGAGACATATTGACAAAGTGACTGACTCATCGACAAACTCAAGTTTTGAATAATGACTCTGGCTTAAGGCCTCTCGAGGATGCTATTTGATGGCTTTAGAGGCTGTGATGAAAGTGTAAATTCCAAAAAAGGCAAGCAATTTTATTGAGATGATGAAACTTTTGGTCTACATAATGCCAAATATATCTCATCATGATTTGGAAAAGATATTTATATATTTTGACAAGAAAGATTATGAATGAAATTCCTGATGAAATTGAGGATGCAAAGTTTTATATAATTGTTGAAGAAGCACATGACTATTCTTTTATGATTTGTTGACAAAGAATAATTTATTTGAGACCGCTTTTGTAACACCCAAGTCCAACACCAAGCCCAAGCTAATCATGGGTTCTCTAAATTTTTTTTGGGTTAATATGTATGAAAATCTCACTTGAGATTTAACAAGTAATTTTGGAATAGGCTATGGGCCCAAAATTTATTTTGACCGAGTATGGATTTTATTAGACTTGATAATTAGGTTAAAATATTTTAATAGGCCAAGTGGGCTCAAAATTTATTTTGGTAGAGTATGAATTTCATCAAGCTTGATAATTAGGTTAAATTCTTTTAATGGGCCAAGTAGGAATTGACCCAAAAAATTTGTGACAAGTTGTATTATTTTTTGAGGTTGAGTTGAGGCCCAGACTTTATACGCCCAAAACTCAAACTCGTGAGAACCAAGGATCAGTCTCCACACCATGCACGTTTCCATCCCTCTAGGGTTCACGGCATCAATGTGTATATAAATACCCACATGATCTACATATTCATGCATGCCTCATTTTTCCCAAGCTAGGGTTGCCGCACCTTCTCCATAGTCCACAAGGAAACCAAACCGAGCACCGCTGCCCCCTTTCAAGACCTCAGCCATAGCATCAAGCTGTGCCACCTTGCTACTGCACCACTTTGGGATAAACCATAGCCAAAACTCCTCCACAGAGCTGCCTTTGCATCACTAGCCTGCACCCAACCTCCATCTCCTAGCACAATAGCCTCGAATGGAAACCACCCAACGTGTTGAGATCTCCCTTGCATGATAGAAGCCGCTAGGCCCACTGCCTTAAACCTCCGCCCTACACCACCATTGCCCAAGCTACCATTGCACGTCCAAGAGGCTCGCCAAAACATAGCAGTTCCCCCATCGGGAGCACCTACTGCTACCTTTTCACCACCCTTAAGGCCACTGCTCTCTCTCTCTCTCTCTCTCTCTCTCTCTCTCTCTCTCTCTCTCTCTTAGTGCTCTACAACCACCCTCACAACCTTCAACCTTAGCCTAGTCACCATTTTGCTGCTCACTGCCCCCCCTCTATCTCTCAAAAAAAAGTTTTTCTTCCTCCTGACATAAAGGCTTTTTCTCTGGTTTTTCTTCTTTCTTCAAAAACTAGTATATTGTCTTTGTAAAATAGCTTTTAGGCTTTAACCCCTGATAGTTTTAAACACGTATTCTGATATTTAAGCCTGAAATACTAAAATAACATATTTTTTCTAAGAATCTAAAATTCCCATAACCTTAAATATCATCACTTCCCAAATTTATCAATATCCACTTAACTTCTCCGACTAATACATTAAATTCTAAATTATTTCTGTAAAATAAAATGTATGGCTAACATATTTAGTCAATTAAAATTAGGCCCATGAAAAATACATCTCCACTTAATATTCACTTGACATAACTCCAACTCAATCACAAGTCTATTTAACATCAAGCCCAACTTAAAATACATAACGATTGATATTCGTTCTGCATTATTGTGGAAAAATTTAGAGAAGATAAAAAGTTTAGGTAAGTGGGGTTTCTATACTAGACTTTGTATAAAATGAATAGACTGAGGTTGATTTTATAAAAAATATGTATGTTTTATTATGAAAAGAAAAACTAAAAACAACCTTGGTCATTTTATCTGCATTATTCATGAAATCTGTATAAGAAGAGAAACATATTTTTCTCTCATGACTGGTGTGGACATGAACTATTTTTGGCATTTTGTTTCTGAATTATGCAAAAAGAGTGAATATGAAAAATTGTGCATGATTATATGAGGATGATCTGAATTTGTTCTGTTCTGAATTCTGTTATGTACTCTACTATGATATGATGTGACCTTTGAAATCCTCTTGCATGACATTCTGTTTATGTTATGTTCTGTACTGTACTGACCTTACCACAGGTGTAAAACTGTAGTCTCTGTTTGGGTTGGTACCAACTTTTCTGTTTCTGGTGCACCAACTTTAGAAACAAAGTAGTTTTTTGCATAGTTTTTTCTATGTACACACTCGGGACTTTGAGAATAATAAGGAGAAGATTTCACATTCTGTTTCTATTTTGTTGGCCATAGGGATTTACACAACCCTATCACGGGAGTTAAACATAGAATTCTATTCTGATGTGATGTTTCAGTTATGCTATGCCAAAGGAATTTTGAATATGAATATTTTGAACTATTGCTCTGATATTTTGATAATATGTTATGGTTTTGCATTTGAAATTAAAATATCTTGTTTTGCATTCTAAACTTTGTAAATGCTCATATTTACATATTAGTATATGTTTTCTGCTTACCGAGTTATTGATAACTTACCCCTTATCTCCACAATATTTTTCAGAGAATTTTGATAGTTCAACTGGAAATCAAAAGTAGGAAGCATGAGCAAGATTAGATGATCGTAAAGGAATAAGTGTCAAATGGTACAAATAATTATTGTTGAGTCTTATTTAGTAGATTTATTATTTTATGTGGAATTGAGTATTTTTAAGACGTGGATATTTAGAGTCTTTAAGGAGATTTTAGTTTGTTATGTTGAGGTTTTCTTTGGTGTTCTTGTGGAGGAACATATATATTTAGTTTGAACAAGTAAATTTATATTTTATGGAGTCTTTGGAGTAAATATAATTGTGCTATGGGAGATGATTTTAGGTGATAGGTGCTAACTCCCTAGACACCCCAGGACCGGAGCATTATAGTTGGTATCAGAGCCAAGTTTTAGGGTCTGCAGACTTTATGGATTGATTTTTTGGAAATATGAGGTTTATAGATTTTGCATACTTTAAAAATATTTTTGATGAAATTTGAGGTCTTAGAATTCTGCTGGCTCTAAGATATGATTACAATGATATTTAAGTTTTTAACATCCGCATACCTATGGAATGTGTCCTACGAGATCTGAGGTTTTAGATTTTGTAAATTTCAAGAAATGATTTTCATGACATTTGAGGTTTTAGATTTGGTAGGCTTATTCTGTTGACTGTAGGAAATGATTTTGATAAGATGAAGGTTTAGATTTTGAAGTGGTACATAAACTTGATCGAAAGCCAGATTTGAGGTTCTACAAACTATAGTATATGAGGTTTTGGTTATTGACGGACTTGAGAAAATAAATCTCAAATTTGATGTTTAGAATTCTGCAGACTTCAAGAAATAATTTTGTTGGCATTTAAGGTTTTAGAATATGCAGGCTTTTTAGGGAATATATTCTAAGAAATTCGAGGTCTTAGATTTTGTGGATTATAAGAACTGGTTCCGTGACATTTGAGGTTTTAGATAAGCATTAAGGTTCAGATTTTAGTAGGCTTCAAATTTGGTAGATTTTAATGTAAGAACTTATCAAATATGGGGTTTAGATTTTGATCAAGTCTATAAGTTTGCCTTGATGTCAATTTAAAATTACCAAATGTGACCAATGGTATAGCATATGGGTAATAACGGGTAATACATGGGAATTTTGAATTGTTGTAATTATATTGTTTTTTTATGATATGCTTGTATGTGACACATTTAAAAAATGATAGTCGTATGCAAAATGACAAAATAGAACATAAGATATGACATTTTATGCTCAAAATAACAATTATAAAATGAATGCGGCGTTTATCAATAAATCATAAATAATCATTAAAGTGTAAGTTAGAGACCAACTTATAGACTGTTGAAGTTGGAAGTGAGGTAGTGGTTGTGATAAAAATTGTACTAAGTTAGAATCTAAACTAGCTTAAGGAAAAAATAAAATTTTCTAGACAAATGAAAAATTACAAAAATACCCCTATTCCTCCAATAAAAAAATATGATCACTATAAAATCCTCAATGACGAAATAAAAGCTTAACTTTGAGCAAGTTCATCCCAACACTTAATCATGCCTAATAAAATCCTTAAATTCTAGCTAAACCTCAAGTGATGCATGATATGACCTTTCTATCAATGACATGCTAGAATTAAATCATGTATTTTTTTCTTATCCCAATCAGAAGGTTTTCTAAATGCTCATATTTCAAGCCTAAGTATAATAAGTCAATTTCCTCAAATGAAGCATTATTAAAAGTTAAACCATACATGCTTTGATGATAAAAACAAGATAGAGATTAAAACCTATTATGACATGTTTCTAACCTCAAAATAAACCTTCAAAAATTATTCTAAGACATAATTTAATTATATCATGAATTATCAAGGCATGCCATAACTAATATGTTTACCAAAATAATTTAAACAATAAACTTATCCACCAATATTTCGGCTTCTAGCTAAACATGTGCTATAATCACCCAGTGTTAATTCTAGCACTCAAAAACACAGCTCAACATATAAACTAAGACCTAGAGAGAAAACTTACAAAGATTCCATAGCCTTTGAAGCTTTCCACTCAAAGCTCACAACTCAAGAACTCACTTAGAACACTTAAGAATTTCAAAGAACTAGAGGATGAGAACTCTCAAGAACACACAAGGGAGTTTGAGGAAATGAAGTGAGGAAGAAGTGGGGGTGGAGTGGAGTTTATATAGGCTCCAAGGGGTGTTTGCAGTGTTGGCAAGGTGGCCTCCCATTGGGGGGTTTAGGTGGTGGTGATGATGCCACCTAGCCTAGATCCTCCTTGGGTGGTTGGCTAACTTGGTAATCATTACACTTTAGAGTTGGCTGAAATGACTATGGGGAGAGGGGATTTGCTATGTGGTAGTGGTGAAAGCGTCATGCAATTAATGCAATGCTTAAGGGTTAATGATGATACCGGGTATGGGATAATTCACAGGGCAAAACTTTTTTTTTTTTTTTGTCTTATTCATTTGGACTATCCTCTTGGCATTTGTGGCTAGTTTAAGGCATACTTGAGTATCCTCTTTAGGTGGTAGATGGTGGGGATTGGATGGTGAAGTGGTAATCAAATAAAATCAAATAAATGGGGAACTTTCATGGGTGGTTGCCGAAAATTCAAAGGTATTTTTGGATTGGACAAAATTTGGGGTTTTAGTTAGGGTTTTCGAAAATCAAGCTTGGTAGGGAATTTCATGAATAAAATCGAGGGGCCAATGACATAAATGTCCTTGATAAAATGGTATAAAAATATTCGAGCTAGGGGCACATTAGTCCATTGTACACAAAAGTACACATGGGTGCCGATTGGTATGGTTTTTAGGGTTTGACATGTCATTACCCTAAATGACATGTGTAAAAGTTTATCTAAAATTCTAATATGATTTAAGAGTAATAGAAATGGATAATCAAACAAGGAAATTTTAGAACAAAAGAATGGGAAATGATAAGAATAAAAAATAAAAGTTTAAAACATGGTTTCAAGATCACTAATTGTGTGGTGATCGATCAATGCTCTTAACCAAGATTATAAACTTAATTTAATTCTTTCTAATGCTCTAAAGGTCGTGGACTACTCTAATGAGCTAGTCTTTTAAATTCTAATGTTGATCTAAGAGTTAATCTATAAGGGAAATATGTGGGGTGTTACATATGTTAGGTTCAGTTGCAATGGTATACTATCGGGGTCCATGACTGAGGGAGTATGATCCCTAAACCTCTTCTTTAAAGAGGACACGTGGAACACATTATGGATTCCATGGATTTCAGTTGGTAAATCTAAATGATACGCAACCGCTCTCATGTTTTCCATTATCTTGTACAGTCGTATATATCTTGGACTCAATTTTCCCTTGAAATCGACTTTGAAGTCCAAATTTCTTCTTCTATTGTTGGCATAACTCTTTTGCCGACTTTGCACCATTCGCATCCTTTATCTAGTCACTAGAACCTGGTCTTTTATCTCCTATAGGACTTTTGGTTTGAACACCTTGGTCTCCCTGACTTTGCCCCAATACGGCGGGGATCTGCATTTCCTTCCATATAGAGCTTCATAGGATGCCATCTAAACAGTGGCCTAGAAGATATTATTGTAAGCAAACTCTAATAGAGGTAGCTGCTTCTGCCAATTCCCTTCATGCTACAGAACAGATGCCCTTCACTTTTTGTTCAAGCATTTTGACACTATTTTATACGTCACATGTAATCACTGTAAGTTAGCCTATAACTTACTTTTAGGATATTTGTGTATGTGTGGTAGTAAGAAACCATCATTCATTTTTATTATATTTATTATAAATGTTATGTTATGCCATTCATGTCATGATTTACTTACAAGTACATGTTTATCTATTACACGTTATGTCATGCCATGCAATGCCATTAGTCACACGTACATGTCACGTCTTGTTTTATCATGTCATCTGTTGCAAAATCAGTTCCTTCATGTCACATGCATAGAGTGTGTTACGAAAAATAGTATTTTCAAGTCAGTAGAGTCTTTTATGTTTATCAAGATACCAAGTGTTAGGATGATGTATTATCCTAGTGGAACTCCATATTCACACTAAGTGCTTAATTTGGTGTGAAATTGTTTGTGTTGACAAAGTACTGTCAACAGGTTTCGAACGGGACCTAAGTGACTATTTGTCGAAGTGGAGTCAAGCACTAACGCTGGTGGTGCCAACCATAGTTCAGTTACATGTTATACGTACTCATAGCAGGTGCAGATACCTATTATGGAATACGTACATTATGCCCTCACAATAGGTGCATATACATGTGGTGTAATGTGTATGTTAACGTACTCATAGCTAGTGCAGATACATGTGATGTGACGCAATACCAACAAGGGAACATAACTCAAGGGGACTTGTGTAGCTTCCACAGTTCATGTTTAAATAATTAATTTATTATTGAACAAGATTCCAAGTTCATGTTCAGTTTATGTTCAGTTTCATGTTCAATTCAAGTTAGTTCATGTGCAATTTCATATTCAATTCATGTCAGTTTAATTCACATTTCAGTTTTCAGTTCATGTCAGTTACAGTACATGTCAGTTTCATCCACGTTAGTTTTCCAATTATATTAGCACATGTCATGCTTTTTTCCAAGCCATGTCACTCGCATTCATATTCACATTAGCATTCATCTCTTTTTACTGTCATGCATGCATCTGTATACTACTAGTTTAAGTTGGTTGTTAACTTGTTGAGATTTGTATTCAAATTTCTCTTGGTAGTCCCAACTAAAATTCCCCCAGAATGGAAGATCATGTATTAGGATGTGGAAAGTCAGCAGAAGATCACCTGGAGGAGGTCGATTAGACAACGACGCGACAACGAGGAGCTTATCACTTATGTGCTCTAGTTTTTAGATAGATTCATGGCTATCTTAGTCGAGTTGCTCGAGCAACTCATTGAGCTAGCTTAGTAGTTATGTTCATTTTAGTACGGTACTTAAGGAGTGCTATCTCTAGTACTCATGTTGTTACATACCTTTTGGACAAGCATTGTAACTTTTGGACTCATGTTGTACGGTTATGAAGTACGCTTATGTTATTTTGGAATATGTTATATCTGGTACATAGTATTGCTCAAAAGAGAAAAAATTATCTGCTACGAATATCATTGAGTAACTTTCGTAACTCGATCAACAATGCCGTAATACTGTCCAAAAATTTAACTAAGGAGGCCACAAGCACCACGTCACATTAACGCCGCCAAATCAACCTCCTCCAATTGGCCAGGCTTCATTCCCTTTCCTCGACCTAACACATCTCCTACCATTTGAGGAAAATAATAGTTGAGAATACCACGGTGAGATTTGAATACAAATCTCAACAAGTTAACAGAGAACTTCCATACAGGTTAATGGTGCATGCATGGCAATAAAGACATGAATGTATAATCAAAGTCATAAGTAAGCATAAAATAACTTGATGTGTAATATGACACAAACTGAGATGACTTGAACTTGAGCATAGATTGAACTGAAACTAAACTTGATATGACATGAACGTGAAGATAAACTTGAATTGAAACTAAACTTGAACTGATGCTAGCTTGTGTAACTAAAATTATGCATTCTGATTAAGAAAATGGGAGTACTCAGGTAGCTCCTACACCTTCACCATGAGTATCCTTTTGTATTACGGCATATTATACTCCTTCATCGTAGTACCAGCCAGTGCATATGCCTTGACAGAAATACCAGAAAGATCGTATATTCCTTGACCGTAGTATAAATTAACTGATAATGTGAACTTGAATTAAATGTGAAATAACATGAACTTGGAATCTTGTTCAATAAGTATGATACATAAAAGTGACCATAAGGGTGCTACACAAGTCCCCTTGAGCCGTGTGTCTCTATTGATTACCGCATCACAATACATGTATCTGCATCTATTATGAATGTATTAGCATACGTGCCAGTTAATAGGTATCTGCACCTATTGTGGACACACGTATTGTATGTGCCAGTTCACAAGTATCTGGACCCGCACGAGTACGTATAAAATGAAAGTGAAATGTGGGTGGCACCATCGACGCTAGTGCCTGCTACGCTTTGGTGACCAGCTAATTAGGCCTCATTTGCAACTCGTTGATCATTACATTGTCAACCTAGAGAATTTGACATTAGTTTAGATACTCTAGCATGAACAAATGAGTTCTACTAGGATATTACCTCATCTTAACACTTAGGATTGTGATAGACGTAAATAAACTTAACATAACTTGAAAGGTTGTTCTTGAGATACACAAACTGTACTCGAGACTAAACGTGACATGAAACAAAAGGACTGAAGCCTTGACATAACGTAATAGGACATGAACGTGAGATGAAAAACATGACGTACTATGAGACATGAAACATGATGTACTATGAGACATGACATGAACGTGAGACAAAAAACATGAAGATAAACATGACGTACTACGAACAATATTTCATAGCATGACATAATATGTACTAGACAATATTTCATAACATGACATAACATATAATAGACAACATTTCATAACATGGCATAACATGTAACATATAATATTTTGTAACATGACATAAAATATAATAGAAAATATTACGTGACATGATCTACATATAATAGATAACATTACATAACATGATATAATTGTAACATATAGAAATATGTGATAGAATAAATTGTGTAATAGATAATCATGAAATGACATGGCATAGTATGGCATATATGATAACATATATACATAAACTATAGTTCCTTTATCCATCACACGTACACAGTAATCTGATAATAAGTTAATAGCTAACTTATAGTGATCATTGCATTTTACGAGACAACGCACGAAACACGAGAAACTGTAAGTAGGAGTTATAAATGTTAGAAATTTAATTACTAAAGATTAGAAATATGAAAAAAAAAATGTTAAATTATAGTAAAATTACCATTTAACCATCTACATATGGAAAAATAATCATTTTACCTCATAACTTAAGAATTTCACATCCTAACTCTAAAAATCACCAAAATCTGCATTCCTCATGTAAAATTTTCCCTAAACTTAAATATCAATTTAGAAAAAATTAAAACCAAATAAAACTATGAAAAAAACCATCAAGCTGAAACTTTCAAAGGCCATTTCTATTTGATTTTTGTTGCAATTTTATCCAACTTCAACACTCATACTTAAAACCAAAATATTGCAACATAGATAATCACATCCTATACTTAAAAGTATTCTTAGCACAAACAACAAAAATTCACTTCACATAATCACAAAAGTTTTTAGTAAAACGATCCAAACTTTTTAACTAAAATACAAACCCTTGAATATCAAGGTTTTGACCTTTTTCAAAACTTCTCGAACATCCAAAAATTAAAAAAATTATTCTAACATGTTCATAACACATTACTAAGATTTAACATGCTTTGAATCAACACATAAAAGTCACCAAAAATCACAAAATCTCACTTGAAGTACTCGGCTCCAACACTTAGCCAAAAACAAAATTCTTTTCTCAACTTCCTTTGATCAAACACTTGATCCGAGGCATACTATGATGAAATCTTCAAACCAAAATATCATGTGATTTTAAAAATGTGTCCTAAAGAAGATCCAAGCATTAAACTCAAAATCACATGGCTAAAAGTAGATCAAAACCATCAAACTTTTGACCTAACCGAGTATTCTCTTATATAAAAATCATATCTTTGAAGTTAACACAAAAAATCTTAAAAATAGCATCCTAACATGTATATCAAAGAGTTTGGGTCATTAAATAAAAATTTGAAAGCTACTGGAGTAAGATTAAACCATAAAAGATCCGAACTTTCCTAAAAACATAAACTGTTTTTCCTCTTCCAATTTCTAACCTTTTAGATCTAAGAAAGTCTTTCATCAAAAGCTTTAATCATGAAACTAATCTTAAACAAACATTCATATAAACATGTTTATAACACTCCATAAAAATTTCGGACCAAGATCGATCCATTACTTTGGTTAAAAAGTCCAAAATACAACTCATTATCTAGTTTATCGCCTAGATTGAACTCTTCATGGTTAAAACAACTTTTAACTAATCAAATGACCTTGAAATCAAACAAGCAAGGTACCTATGAAAACTAGACTCAAAGAAGAGCAAATTCTTATTGTGAGAAAATACTTACAAGGGTTCAAAAATGGCATGCCAAAAGGCTCAGAAAACTACCCAAGAGATATTCTAAGTGTTCTCTGTAAGAATAGAAATGAAAATGGTTGAAGTGAGTGAAAGGATGACTTGCACACCTAATAAAATTATGAAAAAGGAACTATGGGCTTGAGTGACACCTTGATGTATGGTGATTAGGTCACAAAAATGTGCAAATAGTAAATGGTTTTCAGCCAAGGAATCTTCCAAGAGAAGGGTGGTGGTGAGTTGGCCTTTGGCCTTCAAATTATGCATGAATTTGAGGCTGTTATGGACAGAGGTTGGCCTACCATGGGTGGGTGGAAAGTTCCTCAAGAAACTTTGCCAAGGTGACAAAAATTCGTGAGCCTTAATAGGCCTTAAATAAGTAGGCTTCATTTTGGGGTTTAAAGAGGGTTTGAGATGCCATCAAGCCCAAATCTAATTTTTCTTGGCCCAATCAAGTTTTCAAGATTTAAAGGGTTGGATAATGATGGTATAACATGAATTTGAGAAATTAATAGCATATGGAAGTGATTTAATTAAGTGATTAAACACAATGCTAGAAATTGGATCAAATATTATTTGGAGGTCAACTTTAGGGTTTGGAAAAATAGTTTAGGGTTTCATTTTTAACCAAGATTTTGAGATTTCAATTGGATTCCAACCAATTATGGTTTCACTAGGGTTGAAACCTTCTTCGGTTTAGTACAATTTGGATGGTTGGATGAAATAGAGTTCTGCTTAGGTGGCATGATCTCACACTTTGATTTCCTTCACAATCCATCTCATGGTGTTAAGTGTCCAATAATATTCACCAGGTGTGGTTAAGATCTTGCTAAGTGTCCAAATAAAACTTCTCTAACCTAATTTGGACATTCCATACTGTAATTTTGAAAACCCTGCACATGGTGCTACTATTCACTTCGAAAAAGTGAAAAAAAAGAAACTTTGCACTGTGAAATCCTAAATATACACACTAACCTAACTGTGCAATTCTTTTATCAAAATTCAACCCCGAAGTGCCTTGAAATAAATAAAATGCGTTTTGAACAAACATTTCATCTGAAAATTGAAAATGAGATTATCGCCGTAAAATCTTAAATATTTTTCTAAGTCTAACGGCACAGATCATATTCCATTCTGTCACTTCTAACTATCTCAAATAAATAAAATTACCATTCTAGCACCATAGTGAGTGTTAACACTAACTATATATGTTGACAGACTAAAACCTATGTGATTGGTCGATTCATGAAAACTTAGTTTTCACAAGATTTTTAAAGCCTATAGAAATTTCACTATTAAATTTCTAGCGGGTTGTTACACTTGTCAAGTCAATGACTGCATCTTCAAGGTTATCTCCCCTAACATGCTGAGAGCTAGAGGCCACACTTGTGACCAACTACTTCTTTTTCTCTTAATTGGTCACTAGTCTCGCCTTTGCGTTTAAATCTGGAAATTGTGTTTTAAATTTAGTAGATGATTTTTAAATGGAGTCTTGTATTTTAAAGTCTTCGAAATATTTTAAATGTCCAAAATTATTTTAAATGGGATATTTTTAGTATTATTGAATCAAGCATAATTTTTAAAGTAAGTCTCTTTATATTTTGGAGCCCCAAAAATAATATAGTTTAGTCAAATCATTTTATTTAAATGATTTTATTTCTTTAGGAATATTATTTAAAATCCGTTATTTAATTTTATGTTAAAAACTCTATTTATTTATATGCTTTTATTTCTCTTATAAATATTTATTAAACTCATCATTTTCTTTTATAATGAAAAGTATTATTTTTGGGATCAATATATCAAAAGTTGTATTTTTACATTTAGTCTAAATCCTTTTCCTTTCTATTTTCTTTGTGTCTTTCTCTCATATTTCTAAGTGTATAATCTCCACTGTTGGATCTAGATTAGGGACCCCTAGATGTAGGGCTAGGATTAAAACCTTAGATCCCCTCCTTCTTTTCTCGCTTCTCTTTCTCTCCCCAACCACACGTCGTAACCCCCTTCCCTGTGACACTTTCTACCCCCTCGCCTCCAACGTGCCACATGTCGCTGGTGCCATCGTTGACCACGGCTCACGCCTCCACCTCCACCTCCACCTCCCTCTCCCCTTTACCCTACGCCATCACCCCCTCCCTTCTTGATCTCATCTCCCTAGCTCACCCTCATAGCTCTCTCTCTTCATAATAGCCATGCACCACTGTGAGCAGCCCACTGGCACACAGTCGAGTCTCACGGGCCAACCAAACCCTCTTTCCCTCGGCCTCTCCCTCAGCCCTATATGTTATGAAGTGATGAGATTAAATATGAAGTTAGTGTTGTGGTTATGCATCGTATGCGTGATGAGATTAGATATGGATCCTTGTGCAATTTTGTGAAGTGATCGGATGTTATGTGATGTGATGGGATGTTGTGTAGTGGGCGATGTGGTTGTATGTTGCGTATGTCGTGTGAAGCGTTGGGAAAAGTTGTGTAGTTGGACATGTTGTATGAAGTGTTATGTTGATTTGGTTTGAGTTGGATGTTAGTGTTGGTGTGTATGAAGCTTGTTCAAACAAGCAGATGTTTTAGTGAGCTATATGTTGATCTTAGGTGATGAAAGGGTAGGGTACATGTGTAAATTGATTCATTTGTCGGATAGATTTATCATATGTAATGGATAGTATGTCCTAAGCATGAGTACACAATGTTTAAGTCTCAGAAGTTGTTTAAAGTTGTGTATTATGCTTGGTTTGGATTATGATGAAGTGTTGATTAGATTATGCATGAATGGAGGAAGAGATATATGTATTGGCTAGTATTGAGATGTATAACTTGGTTAATTCAAGTTATGCATTGAAATAGATGGTTTGGTAGGAAGAGTGTAATAAAGGTGATAAGTGTGTCTTAACCTTTAAAGTGAATCAATGTGGTTCGCTTTAAAGGATAAGAACTTGAAGTATAATGCTACGTGTTGAAAATGTGACCTGAAGTGGGTCCCAAGTTATGAGTTTGAGAATTTAGAGAAAAGTGATAAAGGAAAGCATAGATGATGGACTTGGAGGATAGAGTATGTCTAAGTGAAGGAAGTTTATGTAAATGGTAGTATTATGTAAGTTCTAAGTTTTAGTTACATATGCACTTGAAAAGGGAATGGTGCTAAGGTTATGTATGCATATAGGTTGCCATCTGACATGTACATGAATGGACTGCATGAAATGAATATAGAATGGAGTCCAAGTTAGTATTATGTTCATACTCTTATATAGTTTTCTAAATGATATGAAATGAAAATGAAGAGTTTTATGGAAAATGGTCTTTTATATAATGGAAGATAATTAAAGGAACTTTTATGAAAGTATGCTAAGTATTAATGTTTAAAGGTATATTTATGTAATGACCTTCTTTGGCAGCCCCTATTTAGGCACCCAAAGTAATAGTTATATGGATGTGAATGGATGTAATATGTAGTAGTTATTGTCTGTATTTCCCATGAAATGAAATGTTGAGGTTATGTTTGATGCTTTTAAATGATATTTAAATGATGTGAGGAAAGTATTTAAATGACGTTATGAAAGTGTATTTAAATGATGTTATGAAAGGATATTTAATTAATGCTATGAAATGAGGTTTATTGATGATGTTTATGCTTATGCTTTTAAATGATGTTTATGAAATGAAATGGACTGATGAATGAAATAAATGAAAAGGAAATGACTAAAAGGGATGAATGAAAGGAAATGAATGAATGTTTTAATGTATGAAAATACGTAACGGCTATGAATGAATGATGGTACCAAAGGTGTAACATCCCAGATTTTAGTGTATTTTAATGGATGATTTATTTAATTTATTTAGTGATTATTTATCTTGTTTTAAAATTTTGGGAGTTTTTAAATATTGTTTCTTAATATTTTATGTTGTGAAAAATTATTTTTTATGTGCTTTCTAGATTTTATTTACTATTTTGGCATTTAAAATGATTTTTAATTTTAATTGATTTATTTTTGGGTTTTAAATTTTTATTGTTGCATTTAAATTATTTCACTAAGTTTGGATTATTTTATTTAGCTTTCGGCTTTAATTTCATCTTCGTTGGTTTTTTTCGGGACCCAGGTTGAAAGACTGGATCTTTCCTTTTTCCCTCCTCTTTTTCCTTTTCTTCCTTTTTCTTCTTTCTTTTTTCTTTTTTCCCTTCTCCTCCGTGTGCCCGAGCCCTCTCTCTCTCTCTCTCTCTCTCTCTCTCTCTCCTCTCTCCACCGTGCATTCGGACTTACCGCCGCTGCTCCGCCTCCGGCCCGCCGTGCACGACACCGCCGGCACCATCGGCTCCCTCGTGCACCGGCGACCTTACCCACCAGATATTCGGCCGGCTAACGCCGCCGTTAGCCGCCACGAGCTGATCAAACCCGCGATGGTTCTTCCTCCATTCTGCCGCTGTCCGGCCACCATTTCTTAACCACTTCTTCACTGGCCCAATACCAAGCTTTTCCACCCATTTCCGGCCCCGATCCGTCGCCGGAGCCGCCCTTGCGAGCTTCACTTCCGATTTGATATTCTCGGCCGTAAACCACCCTTTTTCCGCCGCCATTCACAGCCAACCACCACCACCATTAGATTCCCCACCTTCCGTAGGTCCTACCCTACCATTTTCAAGTCTTCGTTTGAACCCGTGTGAAATTCGAAATTCCCTGTGTTTCGGCTACAGTGTTTTTACACTGTGACAATTGCTGCTTTGGCGATTCCCTGTGCCTCGGATCCTCCTTAAAATATTTTTAAAGTGCTGTAAGTATTTCCTAAACAATTCTTTTGAGATTTAATTATATTTTTGCAATTAATTGATATATTTATATATTGTATCCTGGTTGGTTCTGGACTGAGTCCGAGGAGTTCGGGAGTGGATGGTTGAGTACAGAGTAATTGTTTGATTGGTTATTGTGTTGTGATTTGGGTGTTGAAAATTGTTATAGTGGTCTGGTTGGTTGTGATCTGGTTATTGTTGGGAATTGTGTTGTGATCTGGTTGGTTGTGATATTGAGGTTATGTTTGGTTCATGGCATATGCACGCATGATCATGTTTGTAAATTGAAAACTGGGTTGTCTTGTATTGCATTCATGTTCATGTGGTTATCTTGAAAATTGGGTTTTCATGTGTTGACTGGATTTGTGGGTGCGTGTGTATCACGACCCCAAGCCGAGATGGGGCATTATCTCGGTGGAGCTCCTCTGGTCACTCGGGAGCGGAATATACTGAGTGACGTCCCCTGGGTTGTCGCCGGGCGACAACGGGATCGAACGTTGGACGTGCCGACTCCGTGGCCCTTCTGCTGGCAGGGGCTAGAGGATGACCTGGCCACGAACGCACTGGGTGCGGAACTGGGCATCACTCGTAAAGTAGCCAGGACGTGCGGATGGTCCATAGGGGAGGCCATTGTGCATATGGTTAATTGGATAATGAAAAATGGCTGTTTTCTGGGAAAATAGCGTGAGTTGGTTTTTGTGTATCATTTTCTGGGAAAATGATGGATTTTGATTTTGAGCCATTTTCTGGGAAAATGGTGGAAATGATTTTATTGGAAATATTTTTGGGCCAAAATAGATTTTTGGCGTGTGTTGCATATTGCATCATGTGCATGCATGGTTAGTTGTTTAAATATATTTTTATCTCAGGACTTGATTAGGTTATAACTTACCTGTGATACCATTTAATGGTACTGCAGACTTTGTTGATGATGCAGATGCCGAGCCTGAGGATCTGGCTCCGCCGGAGGAGTGATCTGGGATCAATCGTGTTGTAGTTCTTTTTATCAGACTTGTATTTTATTTTGAGACTTAGCTTTGTTTTTAAGGTATTTATATTTTGGATATCTGTATTAACTAAAATTCTGGTACTAGTTGACTTATTTACCTTCCGCTGTGTTTTTATTTGTGCACTGTTTATTTGTTGCACACACTTGACACTTGTCGTTGGGATGTGTGACCGTGTTGTCATCATCCTGACGTCATGATTCCTGAGACTTTTTGTACGTGGGAGTCGGGGCGTCACAGGTGGTATCAGAACAGTTCGGCTCTGGGTAAAGCCACGTGTCCCTTAGGTGCAGTACCAGAAAGTTTTAAAGTTGTGATTTAAATTTTTTTTTTTAGTTTGAAGAATGTTATTTCAATGGTTTTAATTTACTAATTATTGTTATTTTTATTGGTTTCATCTATTTGGTTGAATGTTATTTTATTTTAATTGTTTTATTCTGTGGTCGGTTATTTTATTTGTTTTAATTATTTATTGTGTACTTCTTCATTGTTTTATTCATTTATCGTATGTCATTTTATTTATGAAATTTTATTTTAATTGTGAGATTTTGTTTTGTTTTGGTTTATGTTGTTCGAGGTATGTTACTTTAATGTTTTAATTTATTGTATGTTATTATTTTTGGTTGGTTTTATTCTATTTTATTTCATGGTATTTTGTTGTATTTTAATTTAATTTGCCATAATTAGATTTTAATCTGTTTGAGTTGGAAAAGTGGGTTAAGGGTTACGCTATGACAGGAAGATGGTACGACTGTGAATGCCCTATTAGGCTTGATCATTTAGTGTAGTTGGCCTGAACTCTTAGTGATTGGTATGTTTTAATATCGAGACTCGAAGGGAACGACATGGTTTAGGTAAACTCTATGGAGTAGGAACTCAAGTTGCAGCTAAGGTGGGAATAGCTTTAGTTCGCCTAGGATACTTGAGGTCTTAAGTTCCATATGATTAATTGTTGAGTCTAGGATGTAAGAGGTTATAAGTTCAACGAACTTCGAGGATAGATTTATGAGAAGTTATCTAAGGTTTGAGGCCCTATAGTTTTCAGGAAATAATTTTATAGGATCTAAGGTGGTAGGTTCAACAAGCACTTGAGGGGTTAATTAAATTAGAAGTTTTAGACTCTGTCGACTCAGTTAAGCAACTTGGTATCATTTCGGGTTTAGAATTTTGCAAGGTTTGTAAGGTGAGTGTTTTAGCTTTAAGGTCATCGAATTTGAGGATTTTAGGAAATGATTCTTTTTGGTTTAAGGTTTTAGATTTTTAGATTTGAAGGATTGATTTGTAATAATATTTAAGTTTTTAATTTCTCGAGCTTGGTGTGCTAGTTTGATTTATTTTGGAGATTTATTAGTCGGTGACCATTAAAATGAGGTTGATCAGAATTCAGTGATTAATATAGGAATTTTTTTTTATGAGAATATTTCTTTGGAGATGGAAGGTAATGATCTAGCTTGAGTATTTTCTGAGGATTGTAGATTTGGATTGAATTCGGGAAAATGATTGTTTTGAGCTTGAGGTTACAATAGTAGGTTTAAGATTTGATCCATATCAATTTTAAGGATAAGATGGTGTTGATTTAAGAAATGATTCTTATTGATTTCGAGGATATAGGTCCAGATGATGGAAATAGTAGTGATAGATCACTTGCACGTTGGAGGAATATTGATTCTAGCTAAGAATGCACGAGATTGACGTGTAACAGTTGTGAGTTTGTAGGGATTTCGGAGAGTACATGTTCTAGTCTCATTTTTTACTTGGAAGAAGTAGTTTTGGTAGGTGCTGTAAAGGAGTCGTTACGATAGTATTAAGTTCAAGAGTTTTTGTGAGTTGATCGAAGAGTACAGTCGAAGCAGGTTACTCGATGGAATGATGATTGGCAATAATTGTTGTGATTACCTAAAGGAATTAATTGTGACTTGAGGTCACATAGGAATTTAAATTTTTGAGACTATACTTTCCTTTGGATATGGAGTGTCAAGCTAGGTGAGTTAAGGACATTGTTATTTGGCTTAAAGAAAGATTGTTGGGTCTTCTTGTATGGTGTATGATGAATCTTGGAAGTTGAACCTAGGCATCAACGGTGGATAGCATAATCAAGTATGTGAGTAAATAAAACATTAGGATCCTTGGATGTTGTATAATAGTTTTTGGTGAATTGAAGATTTGAGCAGTAGGGCGTGCCTTGAGGTTTATTAATGAGGTGCTATTGAAGGACCTAGTCATGCAAAAATTAGCTTATAGGAGTAGAAATAGGTGGGCAAGTTATTTAGGTTTCTGTAATGTTTTAGTGAGGTCATTGGTGGTTCGTAGTGAGTTTAGTCACCGCTAGATTAGATGATATTTATAATTTAGTTGTTAAACTTTCGGTTTAGGTTGTCGGGTAGAAATTATAGATGCTCTTACTGGTTGGCGGGAATGGATTTGAGCCTTTTAAGGTAAGTGTTTATCTTAGATGAGTGGGTGTATTTTGGGGTGATGTTACTTGTTTCCAATTTGGGATGCTGAAGTTGATTAATATTGATGTTGTTTAAGGTAGTGAGAATTAATTTTGGAATGTGTGATAATTCATGATTTTGGAAGAGGGTATTTTCTACCAATTGTGGTAAGAGTTTTTTGGTTAGTAGGTATGGCGCTACCTCATACTCAATGGTGTTGTTTTATGAGGACATGAATTTTCGGTATGTGGTGATTATCAGAGTGCGCAGCAGGAGCATGATACTTTGGTTGTAATTAGGGGTTTAAAATTTTGTGTTGATTTTGAGAAATTAGTGATGACTTGGAATTTTTGAGGAATACCTGTAATTGAAGATTAATTATTGTGTACGCAATTTTGTTATTGATGGTTAATTTTTGGAAGTGGCCACTAGATTACCAAAGTGTAGTATTAAATGAAGGTTTGAAAGTTTTACCGTAGGAGTTAATAGAGGTTAGTTCAGTGTATCAATGGAGCTAGTAATCATTAGGATTCCTTGGGTGTTGTATTAGGGTTTTGTGAATATAAAGATCTTGGATTACATGGCCGCTCTAGGAGTAATAATCTTGATGTGCTATTGGGAGACTAGTGAGTAAATTTGTTAGGCCCGAGTTAATAAAAGAGATGTTAGATCAAGTTCGGGTGATAAGAGATAAATGGCGGAAGCGCAAAGTCGTCAGAAAAATTATACAGATTCAAGGAAAAGGAAACTTGTCTTCGGAGTAAGGTGATTGGGTTTATCTCAAAGTCTCTCCTATTAAAGTCGTTAAGTGCTTTGGTAAGAGAGGAAACTTAGCCCAAGGTATGTTGGACCTTTTCTGATTTTGGAAAGAATGGAGCTGTTGCTTATAGAATTGTTTTGCCAGCTTATCTTGGTGAAGTTCTTGTTGGGTTCTACATGTCCTCGTTGAAGTAAAGTTTTGGTCAACAAGAGTAGCGTCTTGTTGACCCAAGATGCATCCAACTTCAGTCTGACTTTACTTATAAGGTTGCCCCGATGCAGATTGTGAATTGAAAGAATAAAGGTTGAGATCTAAGTCGATAACTTTGGAGAAGGTAGTTTGGGATGATCTACTGGCTTAAGATTTCTCTTGGAAAAGAGAAGCAGACATGATGAAATGATATCCGTAATCGTATGATTAATCGGCGGTATGTCTCTTAAGCTTACTTTTAGTCGCATCTCATGCCTGTCTTTAGCATTGATGTTTGACCCTACAATTTCGAGGACGAAATTTATTTTAAGGGGGGGAGATTGTAACATCCCAGATTTTAGTGTATTTTAATGGATGATTTATTTAATTTATTTAGTGATTATTTATCTTGTTTTAAAGTTTTGAGAGTTTTTAAATATTGTTTCTTAATATTTTATGTTGTGAAAAATTATTTTTTATGTGCTTTCTAGATTTTATTTACTATTTTGGCATTTAAAATGATTTTTAATTTTAATTGATTTATTTTTTAGTTTTTAATTTTTATTGTTGCATTTAAATTATTTCACTGAGTTTGGATTATTTTATTTAGCTTTCGGCTTTAATTTCATCTTCGTTGGTTTTTTTCGGAACCCATGTTGAAAGACTGGATCTTCCCTTTTTCCTTTTCTTCCTTTTTCTTCTTTCTTTTTTCTTTTTTCCCTTCTCCTCCGCGTGCCCGAGCCCTCTCTCTCTCTCTCTCTCTCTCTCTCCTCTCTCCACCGTGCATTCGGACTTACCGCAGCTGCTCCGCCTCCGGCCCGCCGTGCACGACACCGCCGGCACCATCGGCTCCCCCGTGCGCCGGCGACCTTACCCACCAAATATCCGGCCGGCTAACGCCGCCGTTAGCCGCCACGAGCCGATCGAACCCGCGGTGGTTCTTCCTCCATTCCGCCGTCGTCCGGCCATCATTTCTTCACCACTTCTTCACCAGCCCAATACCAAGCTTTTCCACCCATTTCCGGCCCCGATCCGTCGCCGGAGCTGCCCGTGCAAGCTCCACTTCCGATTTGATATTCTCGGCCGTAAACCACCCTTTTTCCGCCGCCATTCACAGCCAACCACCACCACCATTAGATTCCCCACCTTCCATAGGTCCTACCCTACCATTTTCAAGTCTTCGTTTGAACCCGTGTGAAATTTGAAATTCCCTGTGTTTCGGCCACAGTGTTTTTACACTGTGACAATGGCTGCTTTGGCGATTCCCTGTACCTCAGATCCTCCTTAAAATATTTTTAAAGCGCTGTAAGTATTTCTTAAACAATTCTTTTGAGATTTAATTATATTTTTGCAATTAATTGATATATTTATATATTGTATCCTGGTTGGTTCCGGACTGAGTCCGAGGAGTTCGGGAGTGGATGGTTGAGTACGGAGTAATTGTTTGATTGGTTATTGTGTTGTGATTTGGGTGTTGAAAATTGTTATAGTGGTCTGGTTGGTTGTGATCTGGTTATTGTTGGGAATTGTGTTGTGATCTGGTTATTGTTGGGAATTGTGTTGTGATCTGGTTGGTTGTGATATTAAGGTTATGTTTGGTTCATGGCATATGCACGCATGATCATGTTTGTAAATTGAAAACTGGGTTTTCGTGTATTGCATTCATGTTCATGTGGTTATCTTGAAAACTGGATTTTCATGTGTTGACTGGATTTGTGGGTGCGTGTGTATCACGACCCCAAGCCGAGATGGGGCATTATCTCGGTGGAGCTCCTCTGGTCACTCGGGAGCGGAATATACTGAGTGACGTCCCCTGGGTTGTCGCCGGGCGACAACGGGATCGGACGTTGGACGTGCCGACTTCGTGGCCCTTCTACTGGCAGGGGTTAGAGGATGACCTGGCCACGAACGCACTGGGTGCGGAACTGGGCATCGCTCGTAAAGTAGCCAGGACGTGCGGATTGTCCATAGGGGAGGCCATGGTGTATATGGTTAATTGGATAATGAAAAATGGCTGTTTTCTGGGAAAATAGCGTGAGTTGGTTTTTGTGTATCATTTTCTGGAAAAATGATGGATTTTGATTTTGGGCCATTTTCTGGGAAAATGGTGGAAATGATTTTATTGGAAATATTTTTGGGCCAAAAGAGATTTTTGGCGTGTGTTGCATATTGCATCATGTGCATGCATGGTTAGTTGTTTAAATATATTTTTATCTTAGGACTTGATTAGGTTATAACTTACCTGTGATACCATTTAATGGTACTGCAGACTTTGTTGATGATGCAGATGCCGAGCCTGAGGATCTGGCTCCGCCGGAGGAGTGATCTAGGATCACTCGTGTTGTAGTTCTTTTTATCAGACTTGTATTTTATTTTGGGACTTAGCTTTGTTTTTAAGGTATTTGTATTTTGGATATCTGTATTAACTAAAATTCTGGTACTAGTTGACTTATTTACCTTCCGCTGTGTTTTTATTTGTGTACTGTTTATTTGTTGCACACACTTGACACTTGTCGTTGGGATGTGTGACCGTGTTGTCATCATCCTGACGTCATGATTCCCGAGACTTTTTGTACATGGGAGTCAGGGCGTCACAAAAGGACTTGGCATATTGTAATTCCAGGTAAGTAGCTCTGGTAGTGCACCCAGTGCTACCCCCTGATTGAAAGAGATTCCCAACCTATGGCCACAGGCGAAATCCGGGTCCAAAAGACTACTAACCCCAATACACAGGATGTAACAATGTGTACCGGCCAGAAGAAAAGTGAAAAGAGTAATTGAATGGTATGAATGATTTAGTTTCTCTATGAATGAATGTACAAGGTGTGGGAAATGCTTTATGAGAAAGGAAAACATTTTTAAAGAAAACCTCACCTTGTAATGTTTTCAAAGAAAGTGAATGTTTTATGTAAAGTATGTAGATGAATGATGAATGCATGAATGAAAACCTATATTAGTATATTTTTACAGTATGAAGTAATACTTACTGAGTATTCGACTCATTTTGTTTTTTTGTATGTCCCTCCCCCTCTCAGAAACAAAATGAGTAAAAAGCATCAGGACAGATATGGCCCAATGGAAGAGTGACAGAAGCCTACGCCTTTTTTATGTAATGTATGAAAGTCATTTTTTGTAAAAGGCCTTTTAATTCAATTTAATTATTTTCTATGTAAACTCTCTTTTAATATAAAAAACATGTTTTAACTTTAAACATAGAATCTTTCATATCCTGGGAAGGAAAGGAAATCTTTTTTAAAAGATTCAGTAATTCCAGTGTCAAGTCTCACCACAAGGACGGGCGTTACAATACTGACATCACTCGTCCTAGTGCTTTCCTTGCTAAACTCCTCTTTAGTCTTTGGGGAATCCAAGCGCTTGTGCTTCCCCATCGCTATCATCTATTCTTGTCATAACTTCTACTATTGTAACACTTTGCTTAAAAACCCTTTAAGCCATGATCCTAGTAGCCATGACCCTAGCTAAGTAGAAGTTGGGTTACTTGAGAAGAAATGAAATTTTTAGGGCTTGAATGGTTTAGTGGTATTATTTTGGTGAGTTTTAGTGCTTTATTAATTTTGAGGAAAGGTGCCAAGAGGCCAATGGGAGAATGACACATGGCATATAGGAGGTTTGCCACATTATTGGGCTAAGTGGTTTAGTTAATTACTAGATGCATTTGGAAAAAGCCCAGAGATTGGTTTAAGAAGAGCCTAATTTACTAGGTTAGAGGGCTAAGAAGAGACACTAAGGCTTAAGTCCAACTTCTTGAACACAAGACTATGGGCCTAACTTATTAGACACAAGACATTAAGCCCAACTTAAAGGACATAAGGCTATTGGGCCCAACTTAGTAAGATTCAAGGCTATTGGCCCAATTTAGAAAAGACCCAACGTAGTGGACTATTGAGGCCAAGGAAAGGCCCAATAAATCTGGACTTGGGTCCACATCTAGGCCCACAACAAAGACTTGTTCATATGGCCCAATAAAAGCCCAACACTTGAAGCCCAAGCCTTGTATTTCATTTCACTCTTCCATATGGGACCCACATACACCATACCATTGATTTCTCTTCTTCCACAACTCAACCCACGCAAACCTAGGGGTCTCTTTCAAGCATGGTTAGGCTTCTAACTGGAGTTAAGGATCACTATTTATCTCACCCGTGAGTAGTAACTCAAATATCATGACTTTGCATAGTTCTCTTGAAACCCTTTTCTTCATAATTTAAGATTTGAAATTGTTGTCTTTTACACTTGTCTTGCATCACTCTTAGAAAATCCTTGAAGGTTAGAACTAACCATTCTAACCTAATCCATGTCACTTAAGACATAGACATGTCATTGCCACCACAACCCACCAATTAGCTACTTGGTGCAAAACCATGCAACCTTTCAACAAGCCACTAAAGCCAACGTCTCTTCCACAAGTATTTCAAGCATATTTATGTACCATTCAAACCTCATGATGTCACCTAAAACCAAACTCAAGAGCTGGCCAAAAATAGTTTCATAAGCCAAACCAAAATCACCACTTCTCACAGTTTTGTCCTAACCGTATGCCCTTGTTCTTTCTAGAAATTTTTTGCACTTAGTTTTGGCACCTCCACGTGCCACCTCCACATGCTAATACCCTTGTCCTTGAACTCTTAAAATGTGCTTCAAAACGCTCCAATGAAAGCTTGCCCAATCCCCTTCCATGACCATCAAATCCGATTGGTAAATGGATAGGTGAAGTATCTCATGTTGATCGAAAACCCTTGCACATTCAAGCTTCCTTTTCATTTTCTGCTCAAGATTAACCGATTGGCACTCAAACCCATCTCTTTACCGACCTAAGAAAGCCACTCAACGGTGGTCATTATGCCCTAAATCTGACCAAGAGGATGGGACAGGAGAGGATAAAAAATTTGGATAGATTGGGAGGAACTAAAACCATCAGCCATGGCTTGCTTTTTTGGAAGTTTTTGTTTTCCTAATAGCAAGTAGCAAACATCCATGGACACCACATCACACCATGCATTATTAAAATATCCCCGGCCAATTGAAAAAGAGGCCGAACATCGCGAGTCGACTGTGATCTCGTTGCCCTTCTTGAACTAGGATAGCTTGTACGGTTTCAGATGATGGTCTGTTTTGAGTTAGAGCTACTGATTCTTCACCTAGTTTGCTGCTTTTTACAATCTGAGCACACTGATAGGCCTAAGAAACAATCCACAAAGAGTGGAAGCTGGGGACATCCTGCAAAGGCATCCACAAGCCACTTAAATATCTTGCCACCATCCGCTCTTTAGTCTTTGAAAGATCATTTTGGGCCACCAACTGGTAGAACTCCTCGATGTAATCATCAACGGGTCTTGCCTTCTACTGCAACATGTGAAGTTGCTTAAACAAGATTTAAGTGAAGTGACCCTTCATCTTTGTCTTCATCTTCTCACAATTGCCATTCTTGGCCTTGCCCTATTGCTCTTGAGATCCTTTCTACTACTCCCACCAGGCAGAGGTTCGCTCCTTTAACTTGATGGCAACCAATTTCACCTTCATACGATTTGAGACTTCTTTATTATCAAAGATTTGTTCCACCTTGTACAACCAATCGATGGAGCCCACAACCTGCAAGAGTACCAGAAGATTCTGGTAGATTAGCTATGAAGCCTAGGTCTCCTCCTCACTCATCCCTACCATGGTACTCTCGAAACTAAGCATGATTGTGATATGGGTTCTCAAAATTGGAGTTAGAGTCATGATAATGCATATGACCCTCCAGGTTTTGCACCTTTAGACATTGGATTAATTCTACTATCTACCTCTGGAAATATGCAATCATTGCTTCCTATACATTACAATTATGGTGAGTGCCTTGCTCATTAGGAACCAGCCCATGCCAGCCATGACCTCTACCACCAGACATGAAATGTTGATAAATCACACCGGGAAAATGCTAAAAGCTCTTATGCTAACTGACGCTAGACAAAATAGGGATTATTCTAACAACTAGCTAAGCAAGTAGGGATTGAGATTAAGAACGATGCAAATAGAGAGTAAAATTTGAGATAAAGTCAGAGATTAGGGTTTACTGATAAAAGTCCAAAAGTTCCTTTTTGAAGCCCACAAGCTGGGCTTAAATAGCTAAAGAAATCCGAGCGATCGCCCAAATAAGGAAAAAAGTTAGAACGCATCATACGCTCGATTTCGATACTAATAACCAAAGTTATGGCCAAGCTTGTGGTATTCTGCAAGAGCCCACAATGGGTAGATGTTTCTGTATGTTGCATAGTGTAACATACAGTTCATCTTGAAACATCCAGTGATTTCCTACATAAAAGGGTAATAAATGGCAGGAAAGCTTTGAACTTGAGATTCAAGGATAATCTATATTTAATTATCTTTTTTTAATCCAGTGATTGCCTTCCTCCCTTTTCCTTTTTGAACTATAATTCAAAGTTTCACACAGTTGTGTGCCCTTGTGCATGCGGAATGTAAAGTTTATCTTGCTAAACTATGTTTTGTAGTGCAAAAAGGAATTCCATTTTCATGTATATTTTCATTTTTATTTAAAAGTATTTTTTACTTTTTCCTTTTCTTATTTGAACCTTTGTGTTTAGGAAAAAACAAAAAGAAAAAGGTTTATTTGAAGCAACGCCAAAGAGAGATACCTGTTGAGGAAAATCACGATCTTCCATTTGAGAATTGATTATCAGCTTTGCTGCATGGTGAAGGGGTGTTGGGTCTCTCTCAGCCTATTGCAAACACAAATTTAAGATCACAATATGTCAGAAAATCATGTGTAACATCATATGAGAGGTATAACACTAAATTTGTAAACCATAAACTAACCTTTCCAGCATGAATAAGACCCATCATGGCCCATGCAGTATGTACCAAATTTGATCGGTTTCCTTCCAGAGGAACATATTTCTATGAAATCAGGAACAAGAGTTTATCTTTTAGTCTTGTTCAAATAAATCTATCCAGTATGGGGATTTTAAAAAGATTAGATCAAAAAGTGTTCAAAATTTTACCTTGTTTGGGCATGATAGATAGCTCTCTCCTCAACTGCCATTATCTCTTTATACTTTGAGTAGAAAATCAATGCCTTTGTGCATAGCTGAACAGTTGTTAAAAGTCTTGCCAGCTGCAGCCAACCCTCCAAGTGCAAATAGTTAGTTTTAACCACCATTAGAGCAGCAATATCAAGGTATTACAAAGAGAGAGAAAGAGAGAGAGAGAGATGGGGTTACTTGTGAACAAGTTGCCGGAAATTAACAAGGTATAAGGAAGAGGAAGGAAAAGAAGAGAAATTAACAAGGTAGGAAGAGGAAGGAAACGAAGAGCTGGCCTGAGAGGTTAGGCAAAAGGAATTGAACAAAACAGGCAAGAGAATGCAAAGGCCTTGAAGTTGCAGAAGAAGGCCGAGTACTGGTTTTGTGATGTGAATTATAGTGTGAGAAAGCAAGAGGCTCTCTCTCTTTATATAGAAGAAACTCTTACCAAACTCATCAGGAAAAGTCTTTTTGCGAGCGACTTCGTGCATCAAATCGAGTACTAATATTGACATGTAAGACATCTATTGAATGAAACGGTATGAATTGAGGACATAAATTATTTTCGTGAGATAGAGGACATTCTTCTTCTCTCAAAATTTTTCTTTTTATGTTTTTCTTTTCAATAAAAAAATCATTCCAGTGTAATACGCGGTTTGCTGTGCCAAACCGCTTGTATTTAGCAAAACTCATATATAATATTTACATCCTTTTGTAAGTACAATATTCAGGCGCACCAAAAACTCAATTGGCACACGACCTTGTTTTCCTAACAATTTCTCCATGCATTTTGAATTAAAATTAAAAAGATCACGTTTTTGGGGTGGATAAAAATATTTCAAACCATAACTACTCGATGTTGACTAACACTCGTCATTAAACTTCACTTTCTATCAAAATATCTCGAAACATAACTTTTGGCAATCATATTTTAAAATTAAAGATATTAATAAATTATGATATTTTTATAAATGATTTTATAAAAACATTTTGTATTTAAAATATAATTATAAAAAGAATTTTCCGATCGAGCTATCTGAAGTTTATTGTCCTGATGATCCTCTGGACATGGCACTACTACGAGTTAACATTTGATTTATTATAAAAATAAAATTAAAAAATATATTCAATATATTAACATACCTTCGTTTATGACAGTTAAGAATGCAGTGACCTAACATGCATCTAGTAGTACGCAATATTCGTAGTAGATAAACTTGTTTTTGAGAGATACACAATGTACCAAAATGTTTTCCCAAAATATAATCATAATTTCATAATCTTCACATCTCAAAAGTTATCCAATAAGTTTGTATCAAAATAAGTACTGGAGATAGCTCTCCATAAATATAGATATTAGAAAAAAACTATTGAGCTAAATCACTAAGCCACTCATGCAGCTCAGCTATTATCTAATAACGTCTAGAAAATGGAAAATTGACTCCATCAACTTCTTGTGCGTGCTCCGTGGTCTAATCGACCTCGTCCAGCTGGTCGAATCTCCACCTCCCTAACATATCATCTACCATTCTGAGTTAGGATTACTAAGTGAAATTTATAAAATCTTAGCAAGTCAACCTCCTAAGCTACCAATAGTATAAATAGGTATGCATAATAGTAATATCACATGTATACATCATGACATGAATTTGAACATACGTGACATGACTTGAAAATAATATGGTTATACATGAACCTAGCATGACTTGACTTGAACGGGACATGACTTGACATGAACGGGTTATGACTACGAGAACATGAGACCTTGTTAACATATATATGTTTGATTATGTGAACTGCAAATGCTCCACGACTACCTAATGGCCATGTGCTCGTGCCGGTACCACATCACATCACATACATTTGCACCAGTTGTGAGTATGTCATGATATTTGAACTTGTAAACGTGTAATTTGGCACTACTGGCGTTGGGTGCTTGACTTTGCTCTAGAAAATAGTTATTTGGGTCTCATTTGAAGCATGTTGTCTGTACTTCGTCAACCAAAGGATTCTACATCCAATTTAAACACTCCAGAGTGGATAGATGAGTTCCACTAGTATAACTCTTCATCCTAACACTTGTGTCATGATTAAATAAAATACTCATGCATGACTTAGAAACATTCCATATCATACTCAATGCTTATGACATGGCATTCATGGTATGTAACAGAATAACATGTACTAGATGACATGGCTGTAAACAATTGCAGTCTTACCACCATACATACGTAAAAATACCAAGAGTAAGTGAGAAGCTAACTAATAAATTGTAGCGTAATATGTAGCGTAGCATAAAAAGAATGTAAACTAAAATGAGATACATTCTAGGGTTAAAATATCTCACTACATCCTTATAACAATAAAATTCACTAACTTAGGATCAAATTTACAAAGTTACCCCTCAACTTATGGAAAATTACAAATTTGTCCCTAAAAATATGGAATTTGCAAACGGACTCCAAAACTTGCCCAAATTTATATTACTCATGTAAGTTCCATCCTAACCCAAATATGAAGTCAGACATTTTTAAAACAAAACCTAACTATGAGAAATCCCTCTTGACCTATTCATGTATAAGCTTAAACTCTTGCTTTTGTTGCTACTTGGCTATATAACACTCTATGCTTAAATAAAAAATGATAACTCTCAAAATCATGTCCTTAGTTATAAAATCATGTTAAAACACTAAATCACACATTTCATAAAACCTTGAACTCATCACATCAAAGAAAATGCCAAAACATCAAGATTAGGTCAAAATGCACCCACTCTTGATGTTCTTGGTCTAACACTTTCATATAAACTCCAATGACTCCAAAAGTTCATAAATAACTCTCCTATCATGTTCTTCATTCAAACCTAAGTGCTAGCATTCTTGACTAATCAACCAAAAATCACAAAACACACAGATAACAATAGGTTTGCATGAAAACTTAGAAACCGAGGATGCATGCTTTTGGACTTAAAACAAAGTGACTAGATCCTTGATTTTCATGCAATAAGTCTTGAAAGATTACATCTATGTACTTCACATTGAATTTCTAACTATATCTAAGCATTAAATCTAGCATGTCATAGCAAAAATTTCATCCAAACAATTTATCAAATCTGAGAGCCTCTAGATTGAGTTTAAAACAAAATCTTGCATGTTTATCATCATTCCAACAAACATCTAAACCGTAACTTTTCAAAAATTCAAAAACAACATTTACAAAGATCTTATACATTGAATAAAAAATCTAAAGCTAAAATCACAACCTAAACCAAACAAAGCTCCTTTTGAACTAATCAATTTCTACCTCTTAAAAAATCGTGCAAAACCATTTTGTAAAATTACTAACATGCTTTGAATCAAATCATAACTTGCATATAAACATGTTAACATTTTATCCTATCAAGATCTACACAACATTTCATCAAGATCTCACAAAACATCCAAAGTTTATAACAGACACCAAAAACTATCAACATCGAACCTTTCTTCCATCAATACTCATTTTCATCGATCAATTCTTCAAGAAAGATTCACCAATACACATCTAAGTAAATTAGACTCAATGCTAGATAGGATGGAAGAGATTAAAACCCAAGAAATACTCTCAAAGGGGTTGGAATGAAGCATTCTCTCTTGGAAGGAAGGGAAGATTTGCACAAGTGTGGGAGGAAAGTGAAGAGAGTGTGGGGGTGTATAGGGGCTGACCTTGGGTGGGAGAGTGAATGGTCATTTTATGTAAGTTTAAGTTGTGAAAGAAGGATAAAAAGCTTAAACACCCCCTTCCCGTAGGCTAGAAATGTAACGTACTTTCATAATTATACCCAGCCAAGAGATTTAAAAATTTAATAAATCAAACTAAATAAATAAATAAAGCCAAGAACTAAATCAAACTGCTCCATCAAGGCTTAGTCCGTTTACTCATACTCATCATTATCCTCACCTAGGTGGTTTACAACATGGAATAAAACTAAAATGAGTCAAAAACTCAATAAGAACCCCATCATAATGTAAACATAATAAATATAAGATTTTTCATAAAAATTTTCATACTGAGAGTTTAAAATCATGATCATTCATACATATGCTTATGACATGCATGATTTGTCTTGAATTATCTTACTTATCAGGCTTATACGTATCTTATTAGCCAACACACTTAACCATGTGTACAAGGTTGTGCACCGGTCCCAAATCTTGTGGCCACAAGGGGAACCGCTAATAGTATTATAGCATACTATGGTGGACCATCCACCAATAAACCGCATTGGTACCATACATTTTATTAACTGGTCTGATTTGATATTATTTTACACTTGATCTTGAAGACTTACGTGTCTTATGCAACGTGAGATGCATGACATATATAATAAGCACGTAATTATAAATATTGAATTAAAAATGATGCTAGATTCACATGATCATATACTATGATGAATGATATACTCGCATAAGTTATGACATGTGTGGTACATAAAAAGTAGTTACCAAAGAACAAGTTTTAATAATAATCTAACTAAACTAACTAACATGTGTTAATCCTAATTTACGATTAAGCTACTTAACTCGTTGTTTTGCTTCCTTAATCTACTTCGTAGCTCATTACCTATACGAAGTACGAATCCTCATAATGTTTCTAAAAAATGTGTTTTTATATTCTACTTAATTAATTACACATCATGGAATTTAATCAAATAAGATATTCCATTATATACTAAATTTATAAATACTAATATCATATAATTGTTTAAATACTAATATTATATTTTGAGTTTCAAATTATAATTTTAGTAGAGAATATATTTTGTCTAAAAAATAACAATGAAAATATTTGGTTCATAAAATAAACTTATTAATACTTAATATTAAAATTCGTGTACATGATTACAATAGGCTAATCGTACTTTAATACCTAGCAATATATTTTAAAATTCCTTAAATATTTTCTGTAGGAAAAATAGAGTTTTTGGGCCAACTAAAATAAGCTATGCATGCCCACATAAAATAGTTTCTAAAATAATTAATGTAAGCCCATTGAACTCAAGTTGAAATTGGAATAAGCCCGACTAAACAAAAACTCATTCAGTTCAGCCCGTCTAAAAAGGTTAGTATAATGTTGGTATTAACATTACTTCTGAAGTGGCAGAATGGAAAGACTGAAAATAAAAAGGAAAGCAACCATGACAATCGGTGAACTACATTCACTGGAGATGGCTGTGCGATAGACTCACAGGGAGAAGAGGGTGGAACAGTGCAACGGCTAGTGGCAGGTCGAGATCAACGATAGGGTGGCCTGAGACGAGGTGATGTCAGACTACCTTTGAAACATGATTGAGAGGAATTTACACAACGTCCTTAGATAGAGAAAATCATCTAAGCCGAGAGAGAGAGAGAGAGAGAGAGAGAGAGAGAGATCACGGTACTGCAGGTTTGGGCGTGCATGGTGTCACTAGCTATACGTGGCTGAGATTGGTGTAATGTGGGAGTGTCTATGGCTAACACCCGGGCCCAATCTTGGCCAGGCCCATAAAGCAGCCTAATAACTGAGGAAAACGGCATTGTTTGTAATAGGTGGGTTTATTTTTATTTTTCTCCCTCTCTTCTCTTCCCCGCCCCCGACGGTTTCCTCTCCCTTTTTTTTCCTCAACAATTTTCATTTCCATTACCCACGTCCTTATTTCTCTCAATAACTGCTCTCCCTCATCCTTTTATCTCTCTCTGTGATATCAAATTAGTCTTGTTGCCCCTCAAGTTTCCATAGCCAACCCCCACCCATGAAGGTAGCAAGCACCATGCAATAACCATGCCCCCTCACCTTCTTACGTTGCCTATAAGTTTTTCCTCCCTTGATTTTTTCTTGCACACATATTTCGCTCAATAGCCCAAGCCCTTCCTTACTTACGATTTCTCTACCCACCCAAGTTCACGGCAACTCGTGGCCTTCACAGATTAACCAATGAGCCATTGCTCAGCCCCTCAGCCTCACAACCACGGGAAAGCAACCATGACATGCTCTTCCACATATAGCAACCCAACCTACAGGAAACCACCATCAAGCCCTCCAAGGGACCTCATCATGCATGATAGTGCTTCCCAAGCCACCCAGCCCTTCACGTTACCACAACCCTCCACCAGGAATCACCAAGCAACGAGACCTAGCTGTGCCAAACTACCTTCACCCAACACCAAACAGAAACCACCGCACACAGCCCCACTGTTACACAAACAAGCCCATGTTCTGTTACAACAAAAAGAGAGCATCTAAACTAGCCACTGCACCTCCGTTGTTGACAACGAAAGCTGCCACCCACTGTCCTGTTTGGTAGCTGTTGCACCATGAGCCTCCATCACCCTTGAATCGTCGCACATAGATGAATTTATGTTTCTAAAGTCTTTGGAAATAGATGAAGTTATGTTTATGGAATCTTTAGAAATTTTATCTGTACTGTGAGATATGATCTTACGTAACAAAAAGTAACTCTCCAACCTCAAGCAACCACTAGATAGCAAGTAACCACCTGAGTGCCACCTTTGCAATCACATTGCCTAGTCATTCCACCATCACATCCTTTATTTTAAACACCACCGTGAGTCACCAAATGATAACCACCTTCAAGCAGCCTTGAGTAGAGCCCTTGGTTCAACCTCCATTCAATCTCTCAATTTTGGTATAACCCTTATCTTACTACCTCTAACGGATTGATATGCTTATGTGATTAAATGGGCATATTTATGTTTATTTATGTATTGAATGTATTGGTTGTGATAGAATAAGAAAACGTGAGGTGTGGTTGTGATTGAAATGGAGTTGTAAGTGAAGCATGGAGATTGTTAAGTATGGGGTTGTGATGGTTGTTCTATGTGGAGTTTAATTGGACTTTGTATTGAGTATGTGTGTTGTATGTATTGTTAAGAAGCTTATTGCTTAAATATAGTACTTGTGAAAGTTGGGTTTGTGTGGAGCCATGAATAAAGCTTATTAATCCTTGTGATTTGTAATTATGTTGGATTGGATTACATTGGCAGTAGACATAATTAATAGGTTTAATAATTTAGGTAAATTGGAGTGTGAAGTGGATTTTGTGAATGGGTGCTAGGTATTAAAATGTGTCATGTATTGAATCAACTAGTGAAGATTGGAGACCATATATGTTGATGATTATATCGGTTTGATATTTGTGAAGTTATGTGATTATTTTGGTTTGTTGGATATCGAGTTCAAATGGATAAAAGATTTCATTCATGTGTATATTGATTTAGGTGAAGAGTTGGTTAGATTTTTCTTAAATACAATGGTTTTTAGATTTGAGTCTATATGAGGACCATCAGGTCCAAGAATTTGACAGATTTGAATATGTTGAATGTATTATGCATAAGCAATGGGGGTGAAGCATGGTGATTTGTTTGTTTCTAAATATTGGACAGATTTTATATATTAAAGGTGTTAGTTGGGATTGCAATGGAGTTTATTGTATGCAATGGACAGATTTTAAGCTTAAATTTTTGCTTCATTTGTACTTAAATGTTTTTGTATGTAAATAGTTTGTAATTGCATAACTATCCTTGACTTTGGACTATGCTACATGATTGGGTTGTATTGAGATGTTGGATATGAATGTATGGAGTTTGGATTGAAATGGCTTGTCTTGAAGTGTTGCGATTAAATGATGGAGTTTTAGTGAAGTCTAAAAAGCATGATAATGATGTTGGTTTTTAATTAGACAGATTCGTATATTAAATGTATTGAGTATGGATTAAGCTTGTAATTTACAAACGGATTCTTTGGATGAATTGTATGTTGATCTTAGGTGATAAAAATGGTAGGATGCATGTGTAAATTGATTACTTTCATGTCTTGGACAGATTTTTGTACTTTAAAAGTATTGTGTTGGAATGAAATTTGGGAAGCCATATCTAGGTGTATTTGGGTTGGTTGTATTGGTATGCTTGGTTGGTTTGTGTTATGCATTTGGATGTAAGGAAATAAATGGAACTTGAGTTGGTATTGGATTGGATTGTGTATGGAGGAAGGGTATTGTTGTATTCATGGTGAAGCGGGATCAAGTTGTAGGTTTGTTGAGTGATGCTTTGGAGATTAAGTGAAGCATAGAAGCTCACTTTATTAGTTAGAAATGAAGTTAGGCTTTTAGGTTCATAGTCTAGGATTAGGATTTATGAAAATGGTTATGTTTCAAAGATTGAATGATGACTTGTATAAGTGAAATGAAATGGATATTATGAATACCCAGAGGTGTAGGTTTATACAATTAGGAAGGTCATGAAGAAGTTGTAACACCCCCTTCCCGTAGGCTAGGAGTGTCACGTGTTTTTCATAAAATAAACCTGGCAATAGATCTCATATTAAATAAAAACAATTTAGGATTTATCTCATAAAACTTTGTCTGATAAAAATGTCTTCCAAAAATATTAATGAATAAACTGAATAAATTTATATCATAAAAGCAATAAAATAAGTTTCATTCTAAAAGGTCTGAAATTAAAATAATTGCTCATTCTAATCTGGGCCTGTCTGCTCGTAATCATCATCCTCACTTAGGTGGTTAAAAACATGAAAACAAACTAAAATGAGTCGAATACTCAGTAAGAAATCCATCACAACGTTAACATACTAAACATAAGGTTTTCATAAAAAAATTTCATGCTGAGAGCTTAAAATTCATGACTATTCATACTGATATTTATGCTATGCATGACTGATTTATCTGAATTAACTGACTGATCTGTTTTAACTGACTGAACTAACTGTTATGATTTAACTGACTGAACTGACTGGCCAACACACTTAACCCTGTGTTCGAGGTTGTGCACCGGCCCCACGTCCCGTGGCCACGAGGGGAGCCGCTGATAGTATTTTGGCATACTATGGTGGACCACGCTTGAGTCCGTGACTTGCACATCCACCCTGATCTGAACTGCATTGGTGCCATGCATCTGAATGGCCAACTGATTAATTGATCTGATCTTAGCTTGCACTTTAACTTAACATAGCTTACGTATCTTATACACATGAGATGCATGACATAATACATAGATAATTATAATTTCTGAATTTGAACATGATGCGGAATGACATGATCAAATGCTATGCTGGATGACATGGTTGCATATGACATGAGTGGTACATAAACAAAGGCTGTCAATGAACTGGCTTGAATAATACTTAAATATAAACTGAACTGTGATGATCCTAATTTGTGATCAAATTACTTACCTTGTAGCGCTACTTCTTGAATCTCGTTTCGTAGCTTGTCTACTATACGTTGTATTAAACATCACTAAATCTGTCTAGAAAACCATATCCTAATATCCTACTTAATAAAATTCATACTATTGAATATAATGAATAAAATATTCTGTTTAATATAAGATCAATGAATGTTTATATCTTAAATTATTTAAAATACTAATAGCATATTCTTACTTAATTAAAATCAAAATTTAGAAAATAGTCAAATAAATCTTTTGTTTAACACTATAAAAAATAAATCATAATATTTTTAAATTACTTAAAAAAATACTAATAACATATTATAACTTAATAAAACACTTGGGCTATTTTAAATAAGTCATAAAAACCTCAATTCTTAAAATAGTTTTCCTTCCTTAACATAATTAATCAATCTTATAAGAAATATAATAATTATCAATATTATTTAAATACTCTTAACATATTGCTTTATTTTCTATTTAAAGTATAACATAATAATTTTCATTAAGCTTCTATTAAATACATAAAAGAATATTAACAAATATTGGGCTTGATAGTATACTTTTTAAAAATATATTTTAAATATATTTTGACTAATATATTTATTTAATAAAATATAACTCCTCTTTGAAATATTAAGTCTAATAAAATCACTAAAAATTATTGAAACATAATAAAATCAGTCCAATTTAAATTACAAATCTTATCATAGTATATGTCTAATTAACCTCAAACTTAACCCACAAAGAAATTAGCCCATCATATTTAAACATCAAACAAATTAAAACTAAGCCCAATTTACATTTTAAAACACAAACTTAACAAATAAGCCCATCATACGTAGGGCCCAAGAGCCCGATTGCATGCAATGCTCTGTGATTTAAAACACACGGATCAACAAAGGCAGCACTGCCTGTGCGAGAGGAACCGAGTGCTATGCGAGGGAGAACAGGGGCTCACCGAAGGAGGGGCCACGTGACGGGGCTGGGCTAGATGGCGGCTCTGGGTGGCCGGGAGTGGAGTCAGTGCAGCCAGAGGCTTCTCTGTGGTGGTGCGAAGCTGAGAGGGGAGAGAGAGTTCTGTGAAGCTGAAAACCACCGAGAGAGAGGAGGAGGGCAGCGACGGTCTTGGGCTTACTGGGATGAAGTGGGAACGCAGAGGTTAGGTTGGTCGGCAGTTTTTGGCTTCGTGGTGGTGGTCTGATGACCTAGGGTGGTCGATGGTGGCTAGGCCGAGAAAGGCTTACGGTGGGGAATACTCTTCCTCTGTTTTGGTGCAGTAAAACAGAGTGTTTTTGGTGTGGTTTTTAACGGCTGGGCGACAGTTTCAGCAAGGTGGTGGTCGTGGCTTGTTGGGCAGCTATTCTGGTGGCTCAAGACTGGAGAGCTTGGGGCTGGTTAGAGAGGCCGAACGCTTGAGAGAGGGAGAGAGCCGAGATGAATGAGAGAGGTGGGTTCTCTTTGCTACGGCTTGCTTCGGTGGTTCTGTGATGAGGTTTGTGTGTGTGTTACAGGAGGTCTCGGGTTGCTTTTTATAGGCAATGGGGAAGGTGAAAGACGTGAACGAATAGGAAGTTTAGTCGAGTTGAAGTTGGCTGCACCTAGGAGACTTAATCCTACGAGGATACAAACTCTAAGAGGATCGGTATGCAAACTGAGGGGAAGAGGCGTATGTGATGTGCATGTGCATGTGAGTGTGAGTGGAACCGTGAGTAAGTTTAGGAATCTTAATCTTGATAGAACTCTAATTTAATAATCCTATAAAATCTGATAATAATAATAATAATAATAATAATAATAATAATAATAATAATGATAATAATAATAATACATAAAACTTATCTTATGACTTAATCGTAGCGTCGGGTTGTTACAGAAGTATACGAGTGAATAGTTGATAGAGATTATTTGGACAATGACTAGTCTAAGTGTAGGAAGTTTAAGTAAAGAACTAATTTGAGGTTAAGGCCATGCGGAAGAGAATGCAGTGGGGATGTTTCGAAGTAGTTTTCATCTCATCTCATCTCATTTCCTTCCCAAACATCATTCAAATACAAACACTTTCAAACTAATCATTACAACTTTCACAAACTTTCAAACAAAAAAGCAATTCAACTTTTCAAATTTCAAAAATAATATTAAAAAGTTATACTCAAACAATATTTTAATTTGATAATATTTTTTATTTAACTTTTTCTCTCTCATTTTCCAAAACCCCATAAAACATTAACTCAAACTATCTCACTACAACTCACAAACTATCTTACTACTATTCACAAAATTATTATCTTATCTCACTCTCCAAGCATCCGTCATCAACTAGAGTTAGGAGTAGTTTTGTTATGCAAGTTCTAAAATTTAATGTTCTTACATAAATGAAAATGGAATAAAGTAAGGTTATGTATGAATGTAGGTTGCTATCTAACATGCACATAAATGGACTGCATGAAATGTGGCATGGAGTTTAGGTAAGTATTATGTTCATACTCTTATAGAGTTTTATAAATGATATGAAAATGAAAATGAAATGTTTTTCTTTGAAGAATGAAATGAAATGCTTTTATAAATATTATTTTATGCAATGAAAGAAAAGGAAATGTTTTCAAAGAATAAAATGATGCTTTATGAATCTATGTTAATGTATTAATGTATTAAGTATATGTATGTAATGACCTTCTTTGGTAGCCCTTTTTATGCACCCCAATAATATTTGTATGCATGTGAATGGATGTTATTTATAGTACTTATTGTATTTAAATTCTATGAAATGAAATGATGAAGTTTTTTGCTTTATATTATTAAAGGATGTTTTATTAAATGAAATGAACTAATGAATGAAAAGAATGAAATGGAAAGGAAATGAATGTTTTAATGTATAAACCTACGTAACGGCCATGACTAAATGAGGATGGTACCAAATTGAGGGGTAGATTGCAATGCCGGATCGCTTCCATTGGTAGTACACCCAGTGATGCCATCTTGACTGAGGGATTCCCAATCCACAGCCGTGTGCAAAATCAGGTCCAAAAGACTGCGAACCTCAACACACGAGGCATAACAGTGTGTACCGGTTAGAGAAAAAGTGATAAGAGTAATTAGATTTATGAAATGTTTTAGTTTTTTTTATGAAGGAATAATGTACAAGGCGGAAAATGTTTTTGAGGAAAGAAAATATTTTTAAAGAAAAATCTCACCTTGTAATGTTTTCAAATAAATAAAATGTTTTATGTAACGTATATAAATGAATGATAAATGCAAGAATGAAAACCTATGTTAGTATAGTTTTACAATATGAAGTAATGCTTACTAAGTATTTGACTCATTTTATTTTTATGTGTGCCCCACCCAAGAACGAAATGAGGAAGAAGCGTCATGACAGACACGACCCAAGGAAAATGTAATAGAAGCCTAGGCATATTTTATGTAACTTATGAACTCAAGTTTTGTAAAATAGTATTTGTAATTTAATTTATTGAATTTTCACTATAAACTCTTTGAATTTACAATGCAGGCTTTAAAATTTAACTATAGAACCTTTTATAACATGGGGAGGAAAGGAAAAGTTTGAAAAAGTTCAGTAATTATCGTCTTATTTTCTAAAACTATTTTCTAAAGTCCCACCACAAGGATGAGCGTTACAGTTTCGATGTGGATCAGATGTGGGTTAGTTATAACATGATTGCTTGTAATGCCCGTCCTTAAAATGAGACGAAAATTACTAACCCTTTTAAAACTTTTTCCCTTTCCTTCCCAGGATATAAAAGATTCTATGTTTCAAATTAAAAAATACTCTATAAATCTAAGAGAGAGCTTTGCAGTGGAAACCATTAAGTTAAATTTAAAAGTCCTTTTACAAAACTTACTTTCATACATTATGTAAAACTGCTTAGGCTTCTGTCACACTTCCTTTGGCCAAGTTTGTCCTAACGTTTTTTTCTCATTTTGTCCCTGAGAGGGGGAGGGACATACATAAAAATAAAGTGAGTCAAATACTTAGTAAGCATTACTTCATACTGTAAAAATGTATTCACATAGGTTTTCATTTATGCATTCATCATTCATCTACATACTTTACATAAATATTCATTTCCTTTGAAAATATTATAAGGTGGGGTTTTTCTTTGAAAAGGGTTTTCTTTTCATAAAACATTTTCCATACCTTGAACATTCATTCATAAAGAAACTAAAGCATTCATACATTCAGTTTACTCTTTTCACTTTTCCTCTGGCCTGTACACATTGTTATGCCCCATGTTGGGGTTAGCAGTCTTTTGGACCTAGATTTCACCCGTGGCCACAGGTTGGAAATCCCTTTCAGTCAGGAGGCAGTACTGGGTGCATTACCAGTACTACTTACCCTGCATTGTAATCTGCCCAGTCCATTGGTACCATCATTCATTCATTCAGTCATGGCCGTTACGTATTTTCATACATTAAAACATTCATTCATTTGAGTCATTTCATTTCCTTTCATTCATTCCTTAGATTCCTTTCCTTTTCATTCCTTTATTCATTTATCAGTCCATTGCATTTCATAAATATTGTTTAAAAGCATGAGCTTAAACATCATTTTATAGCATTCCTTAAACATCATTTAAAACTCATTTCATAGCCTCATTTAAATATCAGTTCATAGCATCATTTAAATACACTTTCATCACATTCTTTAAACATCATTTCAAAGCATCAAGCATAAACCTCAACAATTCATTTTGTGGAAAATAAATACAATAGCTACTACGTATAACATTCATTCACATGCATACAACTATTACTTTAGGTGCATAAATAGGGGCTGCCTTATAAGGTCATTACATACATATACCTTTAAACATTAATACTTAGCATACTTTCATAAAACGTCATTCCATTTCATTTCATAAAGCATCATAAAGAGAAACACTTCTTTTTCATTTCATATCATTTCAAAAACTCAATAAGAGTATGAACATAATACTTACTTGGACTCCATGCCATTCTCATTTCATGCAATCCATTTATGTGCGTGTTAGATTGCAACCTATATGCATACATAACCTTAACGTCATTCCATTTTCAAATGCATACGTAACTAAACTTATAAATTCATAAACTACTCTTGACTTGGACTTCCTTTACTTAGAGACACTCTACTATCCAATTCTATCCTCTATGCTTTCCTTTATCACGTTTCTCAAAATTCTTGAACCTATAGCTTGGGGCCCACTTGAGGTCTCCTTTTCAAGCACAACATTCTACTTCATGTTCTTATCCTTTATGGTGAACCTCCATGATTCACTTCCAAAGTTAAAACACACAATCACCTTCATCACACTCTCCTTATCAAACCATCCATCTTGATACATAACTTGAACCAACCAGGTTATACATCTCGACCCTAGTCAATAAACACATCCCTTTCCTCATCCATGCGTAATCTAACCAACACTTCATCAAAATCCCAACCAAGCATTATACACAACTTTAAACCAACTCTAAAGCTTAAACATCTTGTATTCATACTTAAGACAAATTATCCATTACATATGGTAAATCTGTTCGGCACATGCGTCCAACCAAATTACACATATACCATACCCTTTTTATCACCTAAGATCAATATATAATCCACTAAAAAGCACGCTTGTATAAACAAGCTTCATACACTGACACTAACGTCCAACTCATACCTATCAATCATTACGCTTCACAGTTTTTCCCAACCTTCACAATCCCAACACTTCACTTGACATCATGCCACTTCACAAACTATACAATTATCCCAACACTTTACACAATTCTCAGCCACTTACAAATTGCACCATGATCCCATCACTTCACATCAACATCCACAGAACACTCCACAGCTACGCAACCATCCCACACTTCATAACATGTCACACAGCACATCACGACAACAGCACACAGTTCACAATTTACAACACCACACATTTCTCAACAACAACAAAACCTATGATGCCAATCAAGTTTCACAATAAAATAACTATCGAGGGAAAGAAATAGCATTATATCATGTGTCGGGGCTGACTCATTGCATCGTCTGCTATCCGGCAAGGTCCCATGGCAAAAAGCCACTAGTTTGGGCAGTGATTGCCTCTTGATGGTCACTATCGTGACCTAAAACAAGGGATGATTTGGAGGGGCTGTAGCTAGGGTTTATCCCACAGGGTAGTGAGGCATGGTGGTGGAGCTCGGGGCAGCGTGAGGTGGCTAAGGCTGTAACATCCCGAATTTTAGTGTATTTTAATGAAGGATTTATTTAATTTATTTCATGATTAATTATCTTGTTTTAAAATTTTGGGAGTTTTTAAATATTATTTTATAATATTTTTTAAGTTGTGAAAATTATTTTATTGGGCTTTCTTATTGTTAATTATTGTTTTGGATTTAAATTGATTCTTTTAATTTAAATTGGTTTGTTTGTGGGTTTTAAAATTTCTATTGTTTTATTAAAGTATTTTACTGCGTTCGATTTATTTTAATTAGTAATCTGTAATTTAATTCCTCTTTATTTTAAAGGATGTTTTTGTCAGAGTTTAATATTTCACTTTAGCTAATTTTGAGTTAAATTGATTTATTTATTTTAACTGTTTTAAAAATAGTTATTGTTTTATTTAAATGGGCTTATTTTTGGATTTTAATATTTTTACTGTTTTAATTGAGTATTTCATTGAGTTTGAATTATTTTATTTATTTAGTGGTTTTAAAATTGTTTTCGTGGATCACTTTCGAAAACTCAAGTTGAAAAAGGTTGGATCTCCTTTTTCTTCTTCTTCTTTTTCTTTTTCTCTTTCGTTTTCTTTTCTTCTTTTTCTTCTTCTTTTCTCCCGGTTTCCCCCAGCCCAGCCCGACCCGGATCTCTCTCTCTCTCCTCTCCCACGCTCAAATCGGGTCCGCTACCCCTGCACCGCCGCCGGCCGGCGGTGGTCGACACCGCCGGTACCACCGGCTTCCCCGTGCGCCGGCGAGCCACCCCTCCAAATCCCAGCCCCGGCCGCGCCGTCGTTAGCCGCCAGTAGCCGCGCGAAGCCGCGGCGTTCCTTCACCCGTTCCGCCGCCGTCCGGCCACCTCCGGCCACCAGCTCCTAGCCACATCACCACCGGCCCATTTCCGTCCCAATCGACCCAACCCCGGCTCCGATCCATCGCCGGAGCCACCCCATCGAACACCCTCTCCGATTTACACTTCATGGCTTTCCACCGCTGTTTCGGCCGCCACCCACAGCCAACCATCACCACCATTAGATTTACCACCTCCCATAGGCCCTACCCTATCGTTCCCAAGTCTTCGTTTGACCCCGGGTGAAATTTGAGTTTCACTGTATATTTCGGCCACAGTGTATTTTTACACTGTGGTGTTGCTGTTTTGGCGCTTCCAGCTCTCCCGTGATCCTTCATAAATTATTTTAAAGCACTGTAAGTATTTCTCCAAAAGACCTTTAAGATTTTAAATATATTTTTGCAATGATCTGTTTTATTAACTGTGATTTGGATATCTGTTGGTTATTGGTTTTTGGTCATTTTCATGGCATTGTGCACGCATGCGTGGGTGTGTATTTTGAAAAGGCTTTTCGGGTGTGTGCGTATCACCCCCAAGCCGAGATGGGTTATTATCTCGGTGGAGCTCCTCTGGGCACTCGGGAGCGGAATATACTGAGTGTCGTCCCCTGGAGCTGTTGCTCGGGACTTGGACGGGATGGTAGCGCTCTCGATCCGACTTCGTGATCTCTCGAGTTGGCGGAGATCAGAGGATGCTTGGCTATGTACGCGATGGGTGCGGAACTGGGCATCACTCGTGTTGTATCACTCGCATGGTCGCTACCTGTGGGGTGACGTAGGGAGCCAGGGTATGTGGATGGTCCCTAGGGGAGGTCATGGTGCATACGGATTAAAATTGGAACTAATGTAACTGTTCCTGGTTATTAATTTTCCAAATGGTGATTTTTGACGTGCGTGAGAAAAACTTGTGATTTTCGAGAAATGGTGTTTTTCTCGGGTTTTGAACTTGGGTCATCATGTGCATGCATTGGTCGCTGTAGTTATATATTTGTTATCTTGGAGTACTTTTGGGTTTTACTTACTGTGGTACCATTTATTTGGTACTGCAGATTTTGACGCAGGTTTTGAAGAGATTGAGCCCGAGGATGCAGCTCCACCTGAGGAGTAGGGACATTTGGTTATATTTTTATTTGGTACTTGTATTTTATTTGATGTCATTTTATGAACAACAAAATTGTATTATGTTGACTTGTGGATTTCTGTATCATTTTTGTATTGTATTAAATTCTGGTACTTAGTTATCTGACTTAACCTTTCCGCTGCATTTTATTTTGTACACGTGTTGCATTTCACACACTCGGCACGTGTCGTTGGGGTGCGTGACCGTGCTGTCATCATCCCGGGTGTCTCGATTTCTGTGCTTGTCCGTACATGGAAGTCGGGGGCGCCACAGGTGGTATCAGAGCGGTTTGGCTCTGGGTAAAGCCACATGTCCCTTAGGTGCAGTACCAGAAAGTTTTAAAGTTGTGATTTAAAATTATTTGATTTGAAGTATGTTGTTTTTAATGGCTTTAATTTATTATTTGTTGTTGTTATTTTTATTGGTTTCATCTATTTTGTTGAATATTATTTTATTTTAATTGTTTTATTTTGTGGTCGGTTATTTTATTTGTTTTAATTATTTATTGTGTATTTCTTCATTGTTTTATTTATTTATCGCATGTCATTTTATTTATGGAATTTTATTTGTGAAATTTTGTTTTGTTTTGATTTTTGTTGTTTGAGGTATGTTACTTTAAATGTTTTAATTTATTGAATGTTGTTATACTTGGTTGGTTTTATTCTATTTTATTTAATGGCATTTTGTTGTGTTTTAATTTGTTTTGCCATAATTATTTTTAATCTATTTGAGTTAAAAAGTGGGTTAAGGGCTACGCTATGACAGGAAGATGGTACGACTGTGAATGTCATTGTTAGGCTTGAGCATTTAGTGTAGTAGGCCTGAATTCTTAGTGATTGATATGTTTTAATATCGAGACTCGAAGGAAACGACATGGTCTAAATGGACTCTATGGAGTAGGAACTCAAGTTGCAGCTAAGGTGAGATTATGTCTAGTTCGCTTAGGATACTTGAGGTCTTAAATTCCATAGGATTAATTTTTGGGTCTAGGGAATAAGAGGTCATAAGTTCAACGAACTTCGAGGTTAGATTTTTGAGAAGTTATCTAAGGTTTGAGGCCCTATAGTTTTAGGAAATAAGTTTATAGGATCTAAGGTGGTAGGTTCAACAAGCACTTGAGGGATTAAATAAATTAGAAATTTTAGATTTTGTCGGCTCAGTTAAGCACCTTGGTATCATTTCGGGTTTAGAATTTTGCAAGGTTGGTAAGGTGAGTATTTTAGCTTTAAGGTCATCGAATTTGTGGATTTCAGGAAGTGATTCCTTTTGGTTTAAGGTTTTAGAATTATAGATTTGAAGGATTGAATTGTAATAAGATTTAAGCTTTTAATTTCTCGAGCTTGGTGTGCTAGCTTGATTTATTTTGGAGATTGTTTAGTCTGTGACCATTATAATGAGGTTGATCAGAGTTCAGTGATTAATATAAGAATTTTTAATGAGAATATTTCTTGGGTGATGGACGGTAATGATTTAGCTCGAGTATTTTCTGAAGATTGTAGATTTGGATCGAATTTGGGAAATGATTAATTGTAACTTGAGGTCACATAGGAATTTAAATTTTTGAGGCTATACTTTCCTTTGGAAATTGAGTGTCCAGTTGGGAGAATCAAGGACATTGTTATTGGACTTAAAGAAAGATTGATGAATCTTAGAAGTTAAACCTAGGCATCGACGGTGGATAGTATAATCAAGTATGTGAGTTATTAAAATATTAGGATCCTTAGATGTTGTATAATAATTTTTGGTGGATTGAAGATTTGAGCGGTAGGGTGTGCCTTGAAGTTTATTAGTAAGATGCTATTGAAAGATCTAGTCTTGCGAAAACTAGCTTATAGGAATAGAAGTAGGTGGGCAAGTTACCTAGGTTTCTGTAATGTTTTAGAGAAGTCTTTGGTGGTTCGTAGAGAATTAGTCACCGCTAGAATAGTTGTTATTTTGAATTTAGTTGTTAAACTTTCGGGTTTAGTTGTCTGGTAGAATTTATAGATGCTCTTTCTGGTTGGCTGGATGGGATTTGAACCTTTTAAGATAAGGTCTTATCTAAGATGAGCGGGTGTTTTTGGGATGCTGAGATTGTTTAATATTGAGTTATTTTATGAGGACATGAATTTTCGGTATGTGGTGATTATCAGAGTGCGTAGCAGGAGTATGATACTTTGGTTGTAATCAGGAGTTTAAAATTTTGTGTTGATTTTGAGGAATTAGTGCTGACTTGGAATTTTTGAGGAATATCTGTTATTGGAGATTGATTTTGTGTATGCAATTTCATTATTGATGGTTAATTTTTGGAAGTGGCCACTAGGTTACTAAGGTTTAGTATTCAACGAAGGTTTGGAAGTTTTACCATAGGAACCAATAGAGGTTAGTTCAGATTATCAATTGGAGCTAGTAATCATTGGAATTCCTTGGGTGTTGTGTTAAGGTTTTGTGGATATAGAGATCTTGGATTGCATGGTCGCTCTAGGAGTAATAATCATGATGTGCCTTTGGGAGACTAGTGAGAGTAAATTTGTTGGGCCCGAGTTAATAAAAGAGATGTTAGATCAAGTTCGGGTAATAAGAGATGATATGGCGGAAGCGCAAAGTTGTCAACAAGATTATGTGGATTCAAGGAGAAGAGACTTATCTTTTGAGGAAGGTGTTGGATTATCTCAAAGTCTCTCCCATGAAAGGCATTAAGCGTTTTAGTAAGAGAGGAAAACTTAGTCCAAGATTTGTAGGACATTTTCAGATGTTGGAGTTGTACGGGGCTGTTGCTTACAGGATTGCGTTGCCAGAGTATTTTGGAAAGGTTCTTGATGTATTCCGTGTGTCCCCAAGAAAAGTTTTGGTCAGCAAGAGGTGCGCTTTGTCGACCCAAGACGCATCGAATTTCAGCCTGACCTTACTTATGAGGTTGCCCCGACTCAGATTGTAAATTGGAAGGAGTGAATGTTGAGATCTAAGTCGATACCCTTGGAGAAGGTAGTTTGGGACTATCTTTTGGCTCAAGATTCTCTTGGGAAAGAGAAGCAGTTATGATGGAACAATATCAACAATCGTATGATTGATCGGCGGAATGTCTCTTAAGCCTACCTGTAGTCGCATCTCATGCCTGTCTTTAGCATTGATGTTTGACCCTACAATTTCGAGGACGAAATTTATTTTAAGGGGGGGAGATTGTAACATCCCGAATTTTAGTGTATTTTAATGAAGGATTTATTTAATTTATTTCATGATTAATTATCTTGTTTTAAAATTTTGGGAGTTTTTAAATATTATTTTATAATATTTTTTAAGTTGTGAAAATTATTTTATTGGGCTTTCTTATTGTTAATTATTTTTTTGGATTTAAATTTAATTTAAATTGGTTTGTTTGTGGGTTTTAAAATTTCTATTGTTTTATTAAAGTATTTTACTGCGTTCGATTTATTTTAATTAGTAATCTGTAATTTAATTCCTCTTTATTTTAAAGGATGTTTTTGTCAGAGTTTAATATTTCACTTTAGCTAATTTTGAGTTAAATTGATTTATTTATTTTAACTGTTTTAAAAATAGTTATTGTTTTATTTAATTGGGCTTGTTTTTGGATTTTAATATTTTTACTGTTTTAATTGAGCATTTCATTGAGTTTGAATTATTTTATTTATTTAGTGGTTTTAAAATTGTTTTCGTGGATCACTTTCGAAAACTAAAGTTGAAAAAGGTTGGATCTCCTTTTTCTTCTTCTTCTTTTTCTTTTTCTCTTTCTTTTTCTTTTCTTCTTTTTCTTCTTCTTTTCTCCCGGTTTCCCCCAGCCCAGCCCGACCCGGATCTCTCTCTCTCTCCTCTCCCTCGCTCAAATCGGGTCCACTACCCCTGCTCCGCCGCCGGCTGGCGGTGGTCGACACCGCCGGTACCACCGGCTTCCCCGTGCGCCGGCGAGCCACCCCTCCAAATCCCAGCCCCAGCCGCGCCGTCGTTAGCCGCCAGTAGCTTTTCGAAGCCGCGGCGTTCCTTCACCCGTTCCGCCGTCGTCCGGCCACCAGCTCCTAGCCACATCACCACCGGCCCATTTCCGTCCTAATCGACCCAACCCCGGCTCCGATCCGTCGCCGGAGCCGCCCCATCGAACACCCTCTCCGATTTACACTTCATGGCTTTCCACCGCTATTTCGACCGCCACCCACGGCCAACCATCACCACCATTAGATTTACCACCTCCCATAGGCCCTACCCTATCGTTCCCAAGTTTTCGTTTGACCCCGGGTGAAATTTGAGTTTCACTGTATATTTCGGCCACAGTGTATTTTTACACTGTGGTGTTGCTGTTTTGGCGCTTCCAGCTCTCCCGTGATCCTCCATAAATTATTTTAAAGCACTATAAGTATTTCTCCAAAAGACTTTTAAGATTTTAAATATATTTTTGCAATGATCTATTTTATTAACTGTGATTTGGATATCTGTTAGTTATTTGGAAATTATAGATATCTGTTGGTTATTGGTTTTTGGTCATTTTCATGGCATTGTGCACGCATGCGTGGGTGTGTATTTTGAAAAGGCTTTTTGGGTGTGTGCGTATCACCCCCAAGCCGAGATGGGTTATTATCTCGGTGGAGCTCCTCTGGGCACTCGGGAGCGGAATATACTGAGTGTCGTCCCCTGGAGCTGTTGCTCGGGATTTGGACGGGATGGTAGCGCTCTCGATCCGACTCCGTGATCTCTCGGGCTGGCGGAGATCAGAGGATTCTTGGCTATGTACGCGATGGGCGCGGAACTGGGCATCACTCGTGTTTTATCACTCGCATGGTCGCTACTTGTGGGGTGACGTAGGGAGCCAGGGTATGTGGATGGTCCCTAGGGGAGGCCATGGTGCATACGGATTAAAATTGGAACTAATGTAACTGTTCCTGGTTATTAATTTGCCAAATGGTGATTTTTGACGTGCGTGGGAAAAACTTGTGATTTTCGAGAAATGGTGTTTTTCTCGGATTTTGAACTTGGGTCATCATGTGCATGCATTGGTCGCTGTAGTTATATATTTATTATCTTGGAGTACTTTTGGGTTTTACTTACTGTGGTACCATTTATTTGGTACTGTAGATTTTGACGCAGGTTTTGAAGAGGTTGAGCCCGAGGATGCGGCTCCACCTGAGGAGTAGGGACATTTGGTTATATTTTTATTTGGTACTTGTATTTTATTTGATGTCGTTTTATGAACAACAAAATTGTATTATGTTGACTTGTGGATTTCTGTATTATTTTTGTATTGTATTAAATTCTGGTACTTAGTTATCTGACTTAACCTTTCCGTTGCATTTTATTTTGTACATGTGTTGCATTTCACACACTCGGCATGTGTCGTTGGGGTGCGTGACCGTGCTGTCATCATCCCGGGTGTCTCGATTTCCATGCTTGTCCGTACATGGAAGTCGGGGGCGCCACAAAGGCAGTGGTGGTCGTGGGTGGTGGTGGAAAGGTCATGGGGTGGAGGAGAAGCCGAGAGGAAGGTCTTGCGATGGGGAGCTTAGGAAGGACGTTGGTGGCCTAGGGAGTAGGGGCTGGTGATGGGGGTGCTGTGGGTGGCTGAGGCCGTGGTCGGAGGCGACGTACGGTGGCAAGGAGAACATGGCAGAGAAAGAAATATAGGAGTGGGAGAGAGGCGTGGATCCGAGAGGGGGAGATGTGGAGCTGGGGGAGGAGGAAAGGGTGGCCGACGAGTGGGCTTGGAGGTGGGGCAGTTAGGCTGCAAAGGCTGCGGTGGGTAGCACTGGAGAAGAGAAATTGCAATAGGTGAGGGTGACGACTAGAGGGAGGGGAGGAGAAAAAGGGAAGAGGGAAAGTGAGGGGGAAAAGTTAGGGTTTTGGGGATTTAATTCCAACCCTTCATCTAGGGGTGTCTAACCTAGATCCGACAGTGGAGATTTAAATACTTAAAAATAACTAACTAAGTAATAGGAAAAGAAATAGAAATACAATGGGGATAAATAAAACTCAAATTTCATTTTATTAAAATTAATAATCTTCATCATAAAATAAAATGATGAGTTTTATAAATATTTCTAAGGGAAATAAAAGTATCTAAATAAATCGGTTTTTTAACATAAAATGAAACAATGAATATTAAATAATACTCTTAAAGAACTAAAATCATTTAAATAAAATGATTTTCTAAAACTATATCATTTTTTAGGGCTTCACAATATAAAATGGCTTACTTGAAAATATGGGCTTGGTTCAATAATACTAAAAGTACCCCATTTAAAATAATTTTGGTCATTTAAAATATTTTGAAGATTTTAGAACAATGGGCTCCATTTAAAAATCATCTACTAAATTTAAAACACAACTTCGAGATTTAAAACCCAAAGGTGAGACTCGTGACCAATCGAGAAAAAAAGGAATGGCTGGTTTATGGTTATATTGCTGACGAGGGATCACTTAGGACACACACAGAACTTAAAATACTTAAATACATTTATCCTATTAATAATTAAAATTAATAACAATATCAATGATGATAGCCAGACTTAAAATTTATACATTTTATTAATAGAATTTGATCAAATCATAATAGTAATATATTACCAATAAAAATATTTCTGATAATATTTAAAATATAATTAAATAAATAAAACTTATTATATGGTTGAATTTAGGTTCCACATGATACAAACCTAAATAGATAATAGCCCATCAATTTATTTAAAATGGCCCATTAAACCTAACTTAAGCCCAATAAGATTATCTATATTCAGACCTTAGAAATATTGGGCTAGGTCATTACAAAAGTTGAAGGGAATGGGGTTGCTTTTCTACTGCTGCTAGCTGAGTGGGTAAGGTTGACTGGGCTTGTTTGACTTGCCATCAAGACACTATTTGGGACTGATTATGAGGTGGCATGACAGTCATGGTATGGCCTTATAAGGAAGAGGAAAATTGTTGAAAAATCTTGGGCAAAGGGGTTGTTTCAGTGGGACTAAAATGGGGCTAACTTTATGGTGTTTATTTGGGGTATAGTTTGATAGGGGTTTGGTTCCAATCAAACTTTTTTCATGGTCAAATATTATTACAAAGATGTAAGAGAGTAGATAAAGGTGTAAGAGTGTGTACTTGAGTGGTTATATGCTTGTGGAAGGAACTAAACCAAGTGAGTAAACACTTAGCTACAAACCAAGTCTATTTAGGGTTTTGGCTTCTCCAAGGGGATTTAGGGTTTCGGTTTGCCTTCAAGGATTTGGAGTTTCATTAGGGTTGAAACCCTATTTTAGTTGACCAAATGGTATTTGGTTGGATAGAATAGTGATTGGTGTAAGAGAGCATGATGACAAGCTTGATTCCCACTCCATCTCTTACACACTTTGTCCTTCTCTTAACAAGTATCCTAGGGTTTTGAAGTGGATGGCTTGGATTGTGCCATGTGTCCAGGTAAAAAAATTTCTAGAGGTCCTAAGGGTATTTGGACATCCTACATGGCAATTTGATAAATGTTTGAATAATTGTCATGTGACGCTCTCCTAAAGGGTTACTATTCACCCAACAAACTCGAAACTTTTTATTGCACAATAAAATCCTAAATATTCATACGAGTCTAATGGTGCAATTCATTTTTTTAAAATTCTATTTCTAAGTGCCTTAATTAAATAGAAAGGCAACTACATCACCATAGTGGATCAGGATCCGACTACGCCAATGGACTAAAACCTAATCAATCACTCGATTCATGAAATCCTTTCAAGATTTCATAGTGTTTCTAAGGTCTAAAGAAATTCATCTACCGAATTTCTTTCCGGTTGTTATATTCTCCGCTCCTAAAAAATATTTATCCTTGAAATATGAGTCAGAATCTACTGTAGTGGTATCCTGGGGTAGGTAGTATAGTGTGTCATCGTCGAAGTCATATATCATGTTGGCGAAGTGCATCGGGATAACCTACTGCACAACTGTCATCATCACTATAAGGTAAATACCCTTGCATGAGCAGACATCCTCGATGTGTCAATGACATTGATGATCCAAATGTCTCAAACTTAGGAATGGCAGTGTGCTCCTTGGCAATATGGCTTGAATCTATATTGTAAAGCAGTCTCCTCATGCAAAAACTGTCTCTCGTGATCCATGTAGAAGGGTTGCAAGGTAGAAATCACACCTTATGGGGGAGGGTCCTCTGCTCGAAACCCATCCTGTCACTATCTATGTCCATGACATGGGTGCGATGGTCCTCCCATTTCTACATCACCTGCCAATAAGTAGCGGTCAACCTATCTAGATCAATGAGTCACCTCCTATGACGCTTCTCTCTCACTTCTCTCACTTGTTGGGCAGAAAGTGTGTAGACATCCATGCAGTCTTCCTCTCTTGTGCCATGAAAGCTATAAAAGTTAAAGTCAATGACAAAAAACAAATCCCATAGAAGAAACCATATATGGGGCCATAAAAAATCCGAGGTAAACATACTTTCTTTGATATCCAAGCAAATGAAATACAAAAACTATCTGATGCCATGCAACCTCGTACAAAAATAGCTAATAAAAACTCGACTAAGCCATGTTCACAGACAAAACAAAAACTACTCTATAGTCCATTATGATTCCTCCACAGTACTTTGACCAGTGGAATCTTGCCATTACGCAAGTCCTTCTCTTTCCAATCAATAATTTGCACTGGTTTTTCCTCGTATGTTAGGTTCAGTTGCAATGGTATACTATTGGGGTCCACGACTGCTGGAGTACACCTCTTCTTCAAAGAGGACACATAGAACACATTATGATTCCATGAATTTCAGTTGGTAAATCTAAACGATACATAGCCGCTCTCATTTTTTCCATTATCTTGTACGGTCCCACGTACCTTGCACTCAATTTTCCCTTAAAACTGACTTCAAAGCCAAATTTCTTCTTCTATTGTTGGTGTAACTCTTCTGTCGACTTTGCACCATTCTTCTCCTTTCTCTAATCACTAGAACTTGGTCTTTTATCTCCTGCAGGACTTTTGGTTCAAACACCTTGTTCTCCCCAACTTTGTCCTAATACAACGGGGATATGCATTTCCTTCCATATAGAGCTTTATAGGATGTCATCTAAACGATGGCTTGAAAGCTATTGCTGTAAGCAAACTCTATTAGAGGTAGTTGTTTCTCCCAATTCCCTTCATGCTACAGAACACAGGCCCTTCGCTTTTTGTTCAAGCATTTTCACACTATTTTATACTTCATATGTAATCACTATAAGTTAGCCTATAACTTACTTTTAGGATATTTGTGTATGTGTGGTAGAAAGAAACCATCATTCATGTTTATTTTTCTTATTATAAATGTTATGTTATGCCTTCCATGCCATGATTTCCTTCCTAGTACATGTTTATCTATTACACGTTATGTCATGTCATGCCATGCCATTAGTCACACGTACATGTCACGTCTTGTTTTGTCATGTCATTTGTCTCACAATCAGTTCCTTCATGTCACATGCAGAGAGTATGTTATGAAAAATAGTATTTTCAAGTTAGTAGAGTCTTTTTTTTTATCATGATCCCAAGTGTTAGGATGGGGCATTATCCTAGTAGAACTCTATTGTTCATGCTAAGTGTTTAATCTGGTGTGAAATTTCCTATATTGACAAAGTACTGTCAATAGGTTTCAAATGGGACCTAAGTAACTGGTTCCAAAGCGGAGTCAAGCACCAACATTGGTGGTGCCAACCACAGTTCAGTTACATGTTATACGTACTCATAGCAAGTGCAGATACCTGTTATGGGATATGTACATTATGTCCCCACAATAGGTGCAGATACATGTGGTGTGTATATATTAACATACTCACCGCTGGTGTGGATACATGTGATGTGACGCTGTACCAGCAAGGAAACACTACTCAAGGGGACTTGTGTAGCATCCATAGTTTGCATTTAAATAATAAATTTATTGTTGAAAATGATTCCAAGTTTATGTTTAGTTTCATATTCCGTTCATGTTAGTTCAATTCATGTTTAGTTTTCAGTTCATGTCAATTACAATACATGCGAGTTCAATCCACGTCAGTTTCCAATTATATTAGCACATGTCATGCTATTTTTCAAGCCATGTCACTCGCATTCATATTCAAGTCAGCATTCATCTCTTTTTACTGTCATGCATGCATCTGTATACTACTTGTTTAAGTTGGTTGTTAACTTGCTAAGATTTGTGATCAAATCTCACTTGGTAGTCCCAACTACCATTCCCCCAGAATGGAAGATCATGTGTCAAGATGTGGAAAGTCAGTAGAGGATCACCTAGAGGAGGTCGATTAGGCCATGACACGATGACAAATAGTTTATCACTTATGTGCCCCAATTTTTGGATAGGATCATGGCTATCTTAGATGAGTTGCACGAGTGACTCATCAAGCTAGCTTAGTAGTTATGTTCTTTTTATTACGGTACTTAAGGAGCGATGTCTCTAGTACTCTTGTTGTTATAGAACTTTTGGACAAGCATTGTAACTTTTGGACTCATGTTGTATGGTTATGAAGTAAGCTTATGTTATTTTGAAATATGCTATATCTGGTACATAGTATTGCTCAAAAGAAAAAAAAAATTATCCGCTGCGAATATTACATATTGCTAGATGCATGCTAAGTGCATTGCATCTTTATCTGTCATGAATGGGGACAAATAATTTTGTGTTGCATGTCCTAATGCTTCAAGCCCCGCCAAATCTGGGCCTCACATGCCCCGCATTTGATAGCAACATAAAAGATGCGAGCTTAAAAGTTCCAAGGAGGCTTGCAACCAAGAATTCGCAATCATGATGCTTGCCTTAGGATTGAGGATTTTAGGGAGTTGGTTAATGTAGCTTTAATAGCCGAAGTAGAATAGGGGAGTTTAATTACTCAAATTCATTAAGAGTGTAAAAGTGGTTTTCCTTATGCATCTAGAGGAAGCATTGAGAATAAGAGAGTCTCATCCTCAATAGACAAAGGGAAAGGAGTAATGATTAGGAATCTAGCACCGATGACATCGTCGATATACCATAGATGTGAACGGAGACACAACAAAAAATGTAGATAACTACGGGAGCATGTTTCAAGTATGGGCAAACAGGTTACTTGATTTGAGGCTATCCCTGTAATACACTCGGGAGTGGAGCTACACATGACCCCAACCCTAAGATTCCAATGAAAGCCCGAGTCTATGAAGTGACTCTAGGAGAAGTGGACTTAGAAGCTACTAAGACAATTGAGGCAAAAGGGATCACTGGTACTACTCTAACCCTACCTTAGTTAATAAGATAGTTAGCTTTGATTAAGCTCTTTAGTTGATAGAAGTTAGCTTTGCTTAAGCTCTTTAGTTGATAGCGTTATCTTGATTAGGTAAGGTCAAGTTGCTGTGACTTATGGCCTATGCAGTAGTTGATTCTGGAGCATCACAGTCCTTTGTGTATGCTACTTTCAAGCGACTATGTGATTTGCAAAGCTAACAATTCCAAATGGAAACATAGTTAGTTGTACTCAAGTAGTTAGGGACTGCCTATTAGAGTTAAGGGACTTACTTTGAAGGCTGATTTGATCATATTCTGTCTAATGGAATTCGATTTGATCCTAGGTATGGATTGGTTATTTAGACATTATGTCAAGATTGATTGTCTGAGAAGGGAATTAGTGTTTGAGCCTCCCACCGCAAGTAGGGTTTTCTATGTAGCAGAACTCGTTGAGGTATCCCCATTGATTGTTTCAGCTTGTTAGGCTAAGAAAAGTATTATAGAGGGTGCAACCACCTATTTGTTGTTCATTGTAGAAAAGGAGGAAGAATCCAAAAGAGTTCAAGGAATACCCGTGATAGAAGATTTTCCTTAAGTATTTGTTGATGATTTACCTTCATTACCCTCAGATAGGGAAATGAAGTTTGTCATAGAGTTAGAACTAGCAACCGCCCCTATACATAGAGCACCTTATAGAATCGCCCCTACGGAGTTAAACAAGCTAAAGACCCAGATCAAGGAGCAGTTGTAAAAAGGATTCATTTGACCTAGTTTTTCACCATGTGGTGCACCTGTATTGTTTGTAAAGAAGAAGGACGGATTGATGAGGATGTTCATAGATTATCGGGAATTAAACAAGGTAATGATCAAGAATAAGTACCCGTTAGCTCGGATTGATATTCTATTAGACCAATTACAAAGAGTTTCGATATTCTCAAAGATAGATTTGAGGCCAGGATGCCATCAGCTTAAGATAAGGGAGCAAGACTACCCTAAGACTACTTTTAGGACTTGATATGGACATTACGAGTTCTTAGTAATGTCATTCAGTTTGACTAATGATTAGGTAGCATTTATGAATTTGATGAATCGTATCTTTAGGCCCTACTTGGATAATTTTGTAGTGGTGTTTATACACGATATTTTGGTTTATTCCTGGAGTGATAAGGAACTTAGGAAACAATTGGGTCAAGTACTAGAAAGATTGTAGGAACACTAGTTATATGCAAAACATGGTAAGTGTGAGTTTTGGCTTCAAGAGGTGAAGTTTTTAGGCATGTGATTTGTGGTGTAGCAGTAGACCCTAATAAGATAGAAGCAGTGATGAATTGGCATAGGCCGACCAACGTACATGAGATTCGTGGTTTTCTTGGTTTGGATGGATATTATAGGATATTAGTAGAGAGTTTCTCTAAACTTGCAAGGCCTCTTATTGCATTAACAAAAAAGAAAGCAAAGTTTACCTGGAGTGAGGAGTGTGAAAGAGGTTTTCAAGAAGCAAAGATTGGCTACAGCTCCGGTTTTGGCTTTGCCTGAACCCCATAAACCCTATGCGGTTTATAGTGGGGCATCAAATATGGCTTTAGGATGCATATTGGTACAAGAAGGATGAGTAGTTGCTTATGCCTCTCGAAAGTTGAAGGATCATGAGCTGAATTACCCCACTCATGACTTGGAATTAGCTGCAATAGTATTTGCACTAACGATTTGGAGGCATTATCTATATGGAAAAAAGTGTGAGGTCTTCACTGATCACAAAAGCCTCAAGTATCTTTTAAACCAAAAGAACTTGAACATGAGGCAGAGAAGATCATGAAATCAGAAGGACCATTGCATTTTAGAGTTCAAGACGATGGAATGTTGTGTTAGGAGATTGAATTGTTGGCAATTCTCCAAGGCCTACAATTATGTGCTCACATGGGAATTGCAGACCTTATTTATTCTAGAAGGTGATTCTATGTTGATGGTCAAGGAGATCAAAGTTGAAGAGGAACATATGTCAATGATCGGCAATGTTGTTAAGGAATTCAAAGCCGTGATGCATAGATTCAAAAGTTGCATAGTCCAACATGTCAGAAAACTGGGTAATGGAGCGGCTCATAGACTAGCAAGATATGCTTGGAATGTTGATAACATTATAATGTGGTGGGATTCAAACCCAACTTTTATCTCACAAGTTGTTTGGATAGACAAACGTTTGTAAGGTTTTGGTTCAATGAAATATTATTTACATAAAAAAAATATAGTTTAGGAGAATGAATATCCCTAGATGATATAGGAGTTACAAAAGAATTTGATGGTGGAAATTTGACTAAAAGTGACTTTGTTTTCTAAAACAATTTGCAAATCAACATGAATTTTCAATTTAGAACTATCAGTTTATCACAAAAAATGGTGAGATAGTATAGCGGGATTTCTTTTGTCATCGAAAAGGCAAGACAACGACTAAAAAATAATAGAACCATCTAAGGAGCAAAAAAATAGGGAATCTTTCAAATATGGATGCAAAGCTCATTTAAGAATCACTTTGCAAGATTCATTTGATATTTTCAATAATAATGACACGTCACTAAGTTCATTATAGTTCATAATCATGAGATGTCTCCTTTGGATGTTCAATTTTTTTTGCCCAATCGAGTTATCACTATGGTGATCAAGTATCACATTCTCTATTAAAGAAGCCAGGCTTGCAGTTAGACAAATGATTCATATTATGAATCTCTTCCATGTCTTCAAAGAGATTCATAACCTTCCATGAAAAATAAGAAGGATGCATGTCGTAAGTGATGTCATGGGCCTCTTACAATATTGCAAAAAGTGCTAAAGAGAATTCCAAATTCCAAATATGTATTTGGAATGGATGGTGATGTCAAAGAATTATATATTTTTTCTATATTAATTCATATATTTTATTCAAAATGTATATATAAAAAACTATAAGCCCTAAAGAACTACTCTTGGCAATACAATAACAGTTGCTAGGATTAGGCTTAACTCTCTTATTCATGGGATCTTACAAATATGAAATGCCTAAAATCTCTCTTGGTTGGTTTTGATGACAACTCATGCCAACACTCCCCCTCAAGTTGATGCATAGAGGTCTTGAATGCACAACTTGTCAAGTGAGTTGTAGAAGTCCTTGCTAGACACAACTTTTGTAAGGATATCTGCCAACTGATCTTCGGATCTCACAAATGAAAACCGATTTTTTTTTTGCTTCAAGATTCTCTTTGATGAAGTGTCGATCTACCTCCATGTATTTAGTACGGTCATGTTGGACAACATTGTGAGAAATGGCAATTGCTGCCTTATTGTCATAGAAGAGATTCATCTCAGAAGTGGGGGGAAATTCGATTTCTATAAATAGCTTTTTTAGCCAAAGGAGCTCACAAAAACCCTTAGTCATTCCCCTAAATTCGGCTTTAGCACTTGACAAAGCCAATACCTTTTGTTTTTTGCTTCTCCAGGTTACAAGATTTCCTCCACAAATGTAAAATATCCTAAGGTGGATTTTCTGTCAGTGATATTACCTGTCCAATCCGCATTCGCATAGCCATCAACCTTCATCTGACTGTTATTCTTTGAGAACATAAGCCCTTTGCTCGGGGATGACTTCAAATATCAAAGTATGCGAATTACTGCTTCCATATGACTCTTACTTGGATTATGCATAAACTAGCTTACAACACTTATAGCGTATGCAATATCTGGGTGAGTATGTGAGAGATAAATGAGTTTACTAACTAACCTTTGGTATCTTCCTTTATCTGTTGGTACATGGTTTGGGTATTTTCCAAGTCTGTGATTCTGAACAATGGGAATGTATGCAGGTCTACACTCCAACATTTCTACCTCGGTTAGCAAGTCTAGCATGTATTTTCGTTGGGGAACAAATAGACCATGTTTAGATCTAGCAACTTCAATTCCCAGAAAATACTTGAGTCCTCCCAAGTTTTTCATCTCAAATTCAGATGCTAATTGCTTCTGAAGCCGATAGATCTCTTCTCCATCATCACTTGTGATAATCATGTCACCTACATAGATGATCAAAGTGGTTACCTTGCCCAACTGATGCTTTAAGAACAAAGTATGGTTAGAATTACTTTATTAGAAGCCATATTTCTTCATTGCCAAGCTAAATCGTCCAAAGCTTGGTCGTGGTGATTACTTCAGTCCATACAATGCTCGTAGCAATTTACACAAAACTTCGATCTTTGAAGATGCTGTGTAACCTAGAGGAACATCCATGTAGACCTCCTATTCAAGTTTGTCTTTACCAGAGATATACATCTCGACAACCTGGGACCACAAGGCATAGTTGGAGCCATCCAACTTAATGTTGATCGAAGCAGTGGAGGGTTCAGTGGTTACTGTCGGGGATTGAGCTCTGTTCAAAGCCTCAGTCATCTCGATAGTCAATTCGAGGATAGATTCAGATAGGTTGGATGTGTCGCCAGAAGTATTCAGATCGTCGAAATATGCCATGACAACGGAGAAGGAAGCATGAATGTTTTAGGGGGCGATACAAGAAGCTAGAACTCGTATGGCTCGTGATACCACGTCAAAGAATTCTATACTTTTCATATATTAATTCATATATTCTGTACAAAACATATGTATAAAAAACTATAAGCCCTAACAAACTATTCTTGGCTATACAATAACGGTTGCTAGAATCACAATTAACTCCCTAATTCACGTGATCTTACAAATATGGTTTTGATGACAACTCATGCCAACAGGTGAGACAAAGCTAGAGCATTTTTTTTGGTGGCCAACTGCTACTCCTTATTTTCATTGGTACCAAAAATATGGAGATGTTCTCAACACTACTTACAAGGTAAATTGTAACAACCCGACCCTAAGTTTAGGCTATAAGATAAGTTTTATATATTTTTCTTATAACCATAAATATTCTATTGTTATTATTATTATTATTATTATTATTTTATCATATTTTGCAATTATCAGTTTTAATAATAATTATTATTAGTATTATTATTATTATAATTATCAGATTTTACATTGATTGTTTTAATAAGATTTTTATCATTTTTATTGTGATCCGATTGTTGCAACAGCCACTAGATCTTTTTGTTTTTTTCCCTCACTCGTAAACCTTCAGTGTTTATCTTCATCCTCTAAGTCGAATAAACTCCTATAGGAAATCAAACTCTCCACCACACGTTCTCCCTCTCCTCTCGGCAGTTCCGTAACTGAAGACTTAAGACTAGTATTTATATTTGGACTCTTTCTCTCCTTCTGAAAACCTCCCAAAAACCGTAGGAATTATCCTCATGGCAACACTCTCCATCATCACGCAGCAACGTTCTTCCTCGGCAAACAAAAACAACAAGCCTTCCCCACACGTCTCCACTCACCGTAACATGCACATGCACGTCTCTATCCCTCTAGATTTCCTTTTATTCTCAAACAATTATATATATATATATATATATATATATATATATATATACACACACACACACACACGGTTAGATCTCGTACATGAAGAAAACTCCAAGCCGAACTCCTTTGAAGCCCTCCACTCGATGCACCATGCACGCCGCCCCTCAAACCCGCAACATACGTCCAAGAAAAACAACTTCCACCACCTCCCCTCAGTCCGTCCAGCAGACCACCCACACGGCAACCACCAGAAAATCCTCCACGCCTCCTCCCCAGCCCAAACAACACTATGGAAACAAGAGAAACAGCCAGCCCACTGCCCAGCCAAATGGAAATCAACATTATACAAGAAGTTGACCATCCTCTGTCTTAGCCCCGCAAACAGAGCACCCAAGCTAGCCACCTCCTCCACATCGCTGCCGCGCAGCTACAACAAGAATAACGAAGACGAAGCCCAGCCGTGACCCAGCCACCGATTCGCGAATAGCCCCTGTTTTTGTACCCAAAAATAGAGCACCGGTTTTTCCTTGCATGGCAAACCCATATGCCTCCTCAGCCATCCAACTCCACAGAAAACAACCACCCAAACCTCCTACGGTTGCCACGGTTCAATCACAATAGGAACACCGTAGCCCACTGCTGTTGCCACCCATCTCTTCTCTCTCTTGGTTGTTTCGGCTTCAAGAACTCTCGATCCCTCTCTCGGCGTCGCATCAACACAGAGAAGCCACCTAGAGCCACCGTAGCCTGCAGCTTCCTCTCTCGGCGAGTCCATCGCAGAAACTTCTCCCTCTCACAGTGAGTTGTTGCTCGACCCTCCTCTGTCCGTAAGCCTTGGTTGCCTTTAGTTTTCCTTTTATTTCCCAGTGAGTGTCGACTGCTCTCGTATTAAGTTGCTCTTAGGTTTTAGTTTAGTAAATGCATATATTGATGAGATTACATATATGTCCTTTCTAAACCAGTATCTTGAACTTGAAGCAGTATTTTATGTATAACTATATTTATAAACCTACGTTTAAGTATAAGTTAATTATGAATGTTAGTACTTCATTTTATATTGAAGCTGAGTTTAATATTTCCAGTTGAGTTTAGTTATATTTTATTAAATAATTATATGAATCATAAGATCATTGTTATTAGAAAGTGTTTCAAGAATTTAAAATATATTTTTTTAAAGTATACTATCAAGCCTAATATTTTGTTAATATTCTTTTATGTATTTAATAGAAGCTTAATGAAAATTATTATGTTATACTTTAAATAGAAAATAAAGAAATATATTAAGAGTATTTAAATAATATTGATAATTATTATATTTCTTATAAGAGTAAATAATTATGTTAAGAAAGTAAATCTATTTTAAGAATTTAGATTTTTATGACTTATTTTAAATAGCCCAAGTATTCCACTAAACTATAATATATTATTAGTATTTAAGTAATTTAAAATATCAGAATATTTATTTGATTATATTTTACGATGTGAATTTAATCAAATAGGTTATTAGTACATGTTGATTCTAGACAGATTTAGTGATATTTAATACTACGTATAGGTGATAAGCTACGAAACGAGATTCAAGAAGAAGCGCAGCAAGGTAAGTTATTTGATCATAAAATTAGGATCATCACAGTTCAGCTTATATTCAAGTATTATTCAAGCTAGTTCATTGAAAGCCTTTGTTTATGTACCACTCATGTCAGATGCAAGCATGTCATTCTACATAGCACACGATCATGTCATTCCGCATCATGTTCAATTTCAGAAATTATAATTATAAATGTATTATGTCATGCATCTCATGGTCATAAGATACGTAAGCTATCTTAAGTTCAAGTGCAAGATAAAATCAGATCAGTTAGTCAGATGGTCATTCAGATGCATGGTACCAATGCAGTTCAGATCAGGGTGGACGTGCAAGTCACGGACTCAAGCGTGGTCCACCATAGTATGCCAGAATACTATCAACGGCTCCTCTCGCGGTCGCGGGACGTGGGGCCGTTGCACAACCTCGCACACAGGGTTAAATGTGTTGGTCAGTCAGTTAAATCAGAACAGTCAGTTAAATCAGTTCAGTCAATTCAGTTAAATCAGTTAGTTAATTCAGATAAATCAGTCATGCATAGCATAAACATCAGTATGAACAGTCATGAATTTTAAGTTCTCAGCATAAAAACTTTTATGAAAACCTTATGTTTAGTATGTTAACGTTGTGATGGATTTCTTACTGAGTATTCGACTCATTTTAGTTTGTTTTCATGTTTTTAACCACCCAGGTGAGGATGATGATTATGAGCAGGCAGACCAGGATTAGAAGGAGCAGTTATTTTAGTTTCAGACCTTCTAGAATGAAATTTATTTTATTGCTTTTATGACATAAATTATTCAGTTTATTCTTTTAAGTTTTTTGAAGACATTTTTATCAGACAAAGTTTTATGAAATAAATCCTAATTTTGTTTTCTTAAATATGAGATTTCTTGCCGGGTTTATTTTATGAAAAACACGTGACACTCCTAACCTACGGGAAGGGGGTGTTATATAAATGCTTATGAAATCTTTCCGTACGTTTGTGGGTGTCAATAATCATGTCTAGATTCTCCTTGGTTGTACACTTCTTCGTAACGAAACATGTGGTTTTTTTATGGTTGAGGAATCGTACATGTTACATGTTTTTACACTTCTTTTCTTTATTATTTATAGCTTCTACATTTAGCTGACGTTATATAATTTTGTATTTTGAGAAAAAGAATTTTTGGTTCTTTAATGAAAAAGCAAGACAAATCCCATTGATCAAAATCCATAGATTACATTGATTCTTCTTACAATATTTCAATTAGTGCATGGGTTTTTACAAGAATCTGAGCATCAATGGCCTCGAGTTATTGCAAAGTATGTATGTAACAAGCACTTTTGGGTACCATGTCATCTTCATGGATAATCAAACGGTTTGTTAGTTCTCTCAATTTGTTAAACAAGTCATTACTTGAATATCCATTTCTCTAATTAAATAAGTTGAATGTGTGTATATAAATATATATATATATATATATATATTTATTTATTTATATATTAACTACTAATTTGAGCGTTTCTAATTTATTTGTTATTTGTTGTTAAACTTTAATTATACTCTCAAGTACTGAAGTATAGTTTAGCAAGAACGAAGTCAAATCCATAAGAACTTGTAAAAACGTAGACAACAAATCAAATATAAGTCAAATCAATTCCAATCTAATTTAAAAAGATGAGTTCTAAAATAAAATAAGAAATTAAGAACTAATTAATCAATGAATCAAAACAATAAATAATTAATTTAATGAATTAATCACAATAAAAAGAATTAAAATAAATTCCATAGATGCAAATTAATCTAAATAATTAATAAACTATTAACGAAAAATGAACTATAGTTTTGGAACTCACTTCATTAATTCATAATAATAATGATAATTGATTCTTCCTAAACGTCTACGTGATATTCTAAAAATAAATCTTGTTATCATGTCAAATATCATCGCTGAAACAAATTTTTGTTAAATAAAATATCTAAAGGATGTTCTTCTTTATTCAAAAATATGAAATCAAATCATTACTTGTATTTGTTGAAATAGATAACAAAAGATATTAGATTTTATTTTTAAAAAAATTATGCATCTAGCTCTCAATTGATTAAGATTTTTTTTATCATGAGAAAAACGTGATTAAACTCATATCAAGAATTTTATCTCTCAATTGTTATAAAGTAAGAACAATGACTGTTAAACGCCTAAATAATTGAGAAAATTAATTTCATAAATAATATTACTAATCTTTAATTAGGTTTCATCCTCCTTTAGTTGAAAAAATAGCTCGACATGTTTATGAAAATAAACTCTAAAATCTTAACCTAGGTAAATATCAAAGAAATATTTAAAATAATTAAAAAATTTACAAACTTAACTGTCAGGAAGTAAAACTCCATATTTTTTTTTTTGGCTTAGAAGCTCTACGGTTTTGTCCAGTTTGAGCTAGCGTGTTGTGTCCAACGTTGGTCGATTTATAGACCTTGGAGAACTCTAGCCACTTTCGTATTCTCCTACTCGTCTCCTCTTTTCTTTTTCTTTTTTTGGCCCGGTTTGGTTTGTCAATTGAAATAATTTTGGTCCGTACAGATGAGATAGTTTTGTCTATCTAAACGGTTAATTTCACATGGCTATTTTATCTCTAAGTTTTCAAACTCATCTCATTACTTTCTGACATAAACAGTAAAAATAATCTCATATGGTAAAAAAAATTCCTTTATCATTGGTAGAACCCACCCCTTTATCATAAAAAGTGTATCTACACCCACATATGGGGGATCATGACTAGGATCCCGCCAAGTGTGTTTCTTGTTTTTTTTAACTTTTTTTTCATGCATTTTTTTTTTATCATTTTTAAATAAATTTTTTAAAAAAATTCACAACATCAATAAAAAAATACTTACTTAATTATTAAGTAAAAAAAAAAAAAACTAATCAGGAATACCCAGTTGTGATTTTAGTATTTTCCTTTATCAAATCTCAAAAAGTAAAAACTATCTCATCTCATCTCACTATCCAAACATACACTTTTTTACAACCTATCTTATCTCATCTTAACTAAAAAATCTCACTACTATTTTTAAACCTTCACCTTTTTTTTCTGTGATTTCTTATTCCATTGCATGTGTCGAATGCCGTACACACACTCTCTCTTTTTATGAAAAAAAGCTATCTGCATTCAGGGAACATAATCGCGGGGGAGTTGGTGCCTATGTGGAAAATGAGATGGCACCATTTCAGTCAAATGGAAAATGGTGCATGTTCATCCCCTCCCTTCGTCTTCCGAAGAATCCCGATTTTGCATCTCCGAACACCAAGCACCATAACTTAGTCCTTGACTACAGCATCACGTGCTTCTTAAGGGACCTTCTCCATTTCATCATCTTCACCCCAAAGACCTCATCTTCATAGCCAACCACTTGGTGACGCTCTTCGTCTTCTTCACATGTCGGTACCTAGTCTCTCATGGCACCTACGCCATACTCATGCTCCTCATCCTTGCCGAGGTCACTTGCGAGTGCCAGAACACTTGGACGCTCGTGAATGCTAGGAAGAATGACATCGTATTCACTGTGAAACTGTACTATCTCCTGTCTACCCTCTTTTACACAGTGTATTCGATTTTCAAGGGTCTCATGGGACAGCATTTTGTGCACAAAATGTTTGCATTTTATACGAGTGGGGCAGCGAAGAGTGTGATCCCAAAGTGGGTGTGGGTTTCTTGGATTGCTGTAATTCTTGCGGCTATTTTTGTTAATATATTGTGGGTTTTGAATCTTTAGGCCGAGTTTTATAGAGAAAGAACAGGAAAACTAGAGAACGGGTTTCGAATTTTCTAGCAGTAGGAGCAATGCTATGTCGCCCAAGGTAGTGAAGAAGGCAAACATTTTTCTTGCCTTGCTCGATGATTTGCAGCCATATTGGTAGAAGACGAGAGACCACACGAAGACGATAATAACCCATGGAAAAAATTTCAACCCACCAAGATGAGAGATCCCTCCCTTTGAAGAAGAAGAGCTCTAAATGCAGCTTTGTCCTTTCTACTTTCATCTGTTTTCATTTTTTTTAACTGACAGGCTGACGTAGCAGGAAGACTCCCCTTAGTTACAGCCCCTGATTGTACGTAGAAGAACTGCTCTTTATAATGTCTTTAACTTTTGACTTTCCAAATGCTTGGGCCACATTTTTATTCATTTGCATATTTTATTTCTTTTTTTCTTCTTTCCTTCTTGTCATCTTCATTCTTCATGTTTTCTTCTGAGCGTTCAATGTGTAGCCGTTTTGTTTGGAAAAATCTACTCTTCATCCGGTTTCCTATCACACGCCACACGAAGACTGATGTGACAAATCCGATTTACTTACATTCTGGGTCAGTGGCTATATCTCTATCCCTCTCCCACCTGAATCCCTACGGAAAATCTCTCTCCCCTATGATGATTTCATCTTCTCCACCTAAACGTAAGAATTAACACTATATAGTTGTATTAATGTTTTATTTAAAATAGTAAAATTATGCACAATTAGGCTATTATCATTATTCTTCATGTTAGATTGGCCTTGGCATTGGAGAGATGCATACAACATTGGAAACATATAGGTGTTTTTCTTTGAGAACATTATCACTTCTGGAAGACCAGACACAGAATCCTTACACCTTATGCTTTCAAATTATTTGAAGAAAAGTTTTAGAGGACCACACAATATTCATTGCTATAAGAAAATGATATTGAACTTGTATTAGAATATTATAAAGATAAAAGTAGTCAAATCACAAAGTTATATGACTACTTGTAGTTGTAAACACTTTTTGAGTTGAAGTTCTAGAAGGGATATCTCTGTCTGACTTAATAGAGGAGTTGCGATCTACCACTTTTTGAGATGATGTGATGTGATGTGACATCTCTAAATTTCACTTGGGTTTGACAGAATTTGAAATGTCGAGACATGCAACACAAGGTTACCCACCCCGCTCATAACAAATAAAGATGCAATGCACCTAACATGAAGCTAACGTTATGTAATATTTGCAGTGGATAATTTTTTCTTTGAGCAATACTATGTACTAAAGTAATATATCCCAAAACATAAACATGCTTCATCAAATTCTTATGATAGCTGGTATCCAAAAGGCTACAGTACTCGTCCAACAGGTTTGTAACATAAAGAGTATTGGAGATAGCACTCCATAACTATAGCTTGGAAATAAAAACTATTGTATTAATTCGTTGAGCTGTTCACATAGCTCAATTATGATCCAAACTGACGTCCAAAAAATGGGGATAGGCTCCATCAACTCTTTGTATGTGCTCCATATTCTATTCGACCTCGTCCAATCTCTCATGTGTAGGTTCTCCAGATCTTGACACAGCGTCTACTAGTTTGGATTACCACGGTTAAATTTGAGTGCATCTTAGCAAGTTAATATAGAACTTAACATATAGTTTACAAATGCATGCATGGTAGTAAAATGCATAATCATAATCATAAATAAGCATGGCATAACTTGACATATAACATGACATGAACTGACATGATTTAAACTTAACATGGACTGAACTTGAAACTTGACATAACATGAACTTGAACATGAATTGAAAGTGAACTAAACTAAACTGAAACATGAGCTATGCGTGAACTGAAACATGAACTGAAAATACTAGCTCCTATAACTGAAATTATGCATTATGATTAAGCAAATGGGACTCAGGTAGCTCCTACACCTTCACCATGAATATCTTTTTTGTATTACAGTAGATTATACTCCTTCATCATATTGCTAGGCAATGCATATGACTTGACCGTAGTAGCAAACAGATCGTATACCCATTGAACGTAGTTTAAATTAACTGATAACATTAACTTGAACTAAACTTGAAATAACATGACAAGAAACTAAACTTGAGACTGAAACTTGAAACTGACTTGATTGACTTGAAAATTATTGTTTTTGAGACACACATTGTACTTGAGACATGATGTCATTTGAAGCAAAATGACAGATGACCTGACGTAACGTAACGTGACATGTACGTGAGATGAATGAAATGACATAACATAAAACAGACAAATATTTTGTGACATGACATAACATATAATAGATAAACATTTCATCACATGGCATAACTTGTAATAGATAAGATTACGTGACATGGAATAACTTGTAGCAAATAATATTACGTGACAGAGTTTATTGTATAACAAATAAATATTACGTGACATAATATATTATGTCACAAATATATATGTCATGACAAAATATAACATGCGTAATAGACATTCATGATGTAGCATGGTGTATAGGATTACATAAGTACATAAACAATAGTTCCCTTACCAACATACATACTCAGTAATTTGACAGTAAGTTATAAGCTAACTTATAGTAATTGTTACGTTTGACGAGACAAAGGACTAAACACGAGAAATTGTAAGTAGAGATTTTTAAATGTTAGAACTTCATCACCAATAACTAAGAAATATGAAAATACTATCTTAGAAAATTTTTAAACAAATCATAACCATAAGAAACATACTATAGCCGAAACTCCCTTAGGCCATTTCTCTTTGATTTTTGTTGCAATTTTATTCAACTTCAAAACCTATGCTTAAACCAAAGTATTGCAACATAGATCATCACATCCTATACTTAGAAGTACGCTTAACAAAACCAACAAAAATCCACTTCACATAAATACAAAACATTTTAGTAAAAAGATCCAAACTTTTTAACTAAAACACAAACCCTTGAATCTCAAGGTTTTGACTCTTTTTAAAACATCTCCAAGAACTCTAAAAGTTCAAAACATTTCTTTTAACATGTTCATAACATACTCATAATAACTAACATTCTTTGAATTAACACATAAAATTCACCAAAAATCATAAAATCTTACTTGAAGTACTCGGCTCCAACACTTAAGCAAATAGAGAATTGTTTTCTCAACTTTGATTTGATCAAACACTTGATCCAAGACATACCTTGATAAAACCTTCAAATCAATAACATCATATGGCTTAAAACTATGTTCTAAATTACATCCAAGCATTAAACTTAAAATCACATGGCTAAAGATAAACCAAAACATGAATCTAGCCGAAATCATCAAACTTTTGATCTAACCGAGTATTCTCTTGCATAAAAATCATATCTTCACAAATAAACACCTAAAATCTTCAAAGAAAAATCATAACATGTAAATCAAAGGCATAAGATCATCAAATAAAAATATCAAATTCATTTCAATAATATTAAACCACAAAAGATCCAAACTTTCATAAAGCATAAATGTTTTTACTCCTTCCAGTTTCTAACTTTCTAGATCTAAGAAAATATTTCATCAAAAGCTTATAAAATGTGATGAATCTTTTAAAAAAATTCATATAAACATGTTAACCACACTCCATAAAAATTTTGGACCAAGATCTGTCCATTAGCTTGGTCCAAAACTCTAAAATTCAACATACTATCTAGTCTATCGCTGTAACGCCCGTCCTTGTGGTGGGACTTTTTACAAAATATTTTAGAAAACACGACGGGAATTACCGTTCGATTTAAAACATTTTACTGTCCTTCCTAGGATGCAAGACTCTACATTATAAAACAAAATGCACTTTTATAATAAAAGAGGCTTGTGGTTTAAAAGAGCGGAAAATATAAATCTTTAAAATAAAAAGGCCTTTCTTACATTTAAAACCATCATGCCTAGACTTCCGTGCCCTTCTCATTTGGCCATGTCCCTCCTGAGCGTACTACTCATTCAGTTCTTGTGGGGGGAGGGGCATACATAAAAACTAAAATGAGTCGAATACTCAGTAAGCATTACTTCATACCGTTAAAATATAGCAAAATAGGTTTTCAGTCATGCATTCATCATTCCATACATACTATACATACATGCATACATGCTTTCGTTCGTAAACGTCAGTAGACGGGGGTTTTCATCTTTAAACATGCTTTTCTTTTCATGAAACGTTCCCCCATCACTGCCTTCATTTCTTAAGGAATGCCATGCATTCATACATTCTTTTCTAATCACTTTCATAGGCCAGTCCACACTGTTACGCCCCTTGTGCTAGGGTTAGCAATCCTATGGCCAATGGATTTGCCCGTGGCCACAGGTTGGAATCCCATTCCATCAGGGATGCAGTACTGAGTGCGCTACCAGATACTACTGCCCGGCATTGCAATCTACCCATTCATTCATTTCATGTGGCCGTTATGTAGTTTCATACATTCATGCATGCTCATGCCTTTCTTTCATTCTTTCTTACGTTCATTCATTCATGGCAGCTCTAGAGAGCTGCAGCTTTCATTCATTTCATGTGCATGAGCATGCCTTTCATTTCTTTTTATTTCTTTCATCCGTTCCATGGAAAAACATCTTTTCATGGAAAAATGTCTTTTCATTTCTTTTCAGTTCATTTCATGGTTTCGTGAGAAATTGTCTTTTTGTGAGAAAACATTCTTCTCGTGAGAGAACGTTCGTTTGGGGCGAGAGCCCCTGTTCACGTACCCAAAAGTATTAAGTGTATGCATGTGAATGGAACTCCACGTGTCCTCCATTCACAATGCTACGCTATATTCGCCACATCACCATTATGGCACACACGCTATGTGGTGTATCGTCTCACAACATGGAGTACACTCTATGTGTACTCCACTCACGGCACTACTACCGCGCGCATGCACTACAACCACACTTCACACCACAGTCCACAACACTACATAGCACAGTCCACAATACCAACAGCACCGTCCACAACACTACACAGCACACTTTCCAATACGCCCAACACTTCACGTCACAACCCATCACATCACCATCATACTACACAGCAACCCTATAATACTAGCAGCACAGTCCACAACCTAGTCAACTAGCTAGCATCTAACATAAATAGCGAGGGATAGAGAATTATACCATCGACGGGATGACCCGTGCATCGCTGGTTGACCGTCACAGCGATAACACCGGAGGAACGTACGGGGTGGCTACACCACGTACAATGACTGTTTATGTGTTTGGATAGCTAGGTGTGGTCTTGGAAGGGCCTAAGGTGGCCTTGATGATGATGGCAAGGAACGTATCACGCCGGATCTTACCGTGTACAGTGGCGGTCAATCACGCGCAGTGACTGTTCATCACGTGCAGTGATTACCCACCACACAAAGTGGTGGTTTAGGCTTGGGGTAGGTTAGGGGAGGTTGCTAGTGGAGCCGTGGGGGCTTGGTGGTGGTCAGCACTGTGGTCCATGGTGGTGAAAGGTGGCTGGCCGTGCACTGTGAGGGAGGAGAAGCCGTGGGAGAGAGAGAGAGAGTGTGGGGCCGTGGGTGGCAGATCGAGGCCGTGGTTGGTTGGGTTAGCTTCGGGGTGGCCTGAGGGTGCCAGCGAGGGTGGCCACTCTGTTAGGGACCCCAGTCAATTCCCTAAATACTAAGTCCTCCTTGTCTATGATCTCCTTTGATTGACCGAATTCAAGTCCTTCTCTTGCTTGGTTCAAGATCAAGGGTGGCTATAGTGGCAATTTGGACAAGTTGAGGTTAAGTGTTTAGGCTAGTATGAAGTGGATGGAAGGTGAAAAATTGGCTAAGTGTTGAGATCACAATGGTGAAGGCTGCACGGCACTAGAGTGAGCTAGGGTTGGCGCCACTTGGATTAGGGTTAGGGTTTGGATAAGTGAGGTGGATTAGGGTTGGAGTGTAAAATGAGTTGCTAGGGTTTGGAAGATATGTGGATGAGTGGGATTAGGGTTTGGGTTTGGATGAGGTGGCTAGGGTTGGAGTTGTAAGATGGATTAGGGTTTGGAGCTAGGGTAATTGTGTTGGGCGGCTAGGGTTGGTCGAGTATGGCTAGTGAGAGTCTTTAGGAATGTTTCCTAAAAACTAAGGATATGATTTGGGATAGAATGATGGCCGGCCAAGGGTATTGAGTGAGTCAACTAGGGTTTCCAATATGGAAACTCTATTATGGTAAGTGGAGTGGGCGGCTAGACCAATTCAAATAAGGCTAGTGGAGCCGAAATTTGAATTTGAATTAATAAGGAAAGTGGATTTCGGCTATGGTAGGAATGGGATGGAAGAAGTGGTTAACTAGGGTTTCCAAATTATGGAAACACTAATATGGGAAGTGAGGTGGTCGGCTAGGGTTAATTCAAATAAGGCAAGAGTGCCAAAATTTGAATTCAAATTCAAATGGAAGTGGGAATTCGGCTAGGGCTAGGTGGAAGAAGGGGATTAATTATGGAAAGTTGACAAATAAAGAGGGTGGTCGAAATTGAGACTAGAATGGATTGAATGAGCCAAAAATATAATGATCTCCAAGAACAAAAATGATGAACTCGAATGAACAATGAAATAAATTCAACAAATGATTCACGAATTGCACAAATGATGAATAAACCTCATATATTGATAAACGTAACAAGAATAAAGATAAACACAACTTGGATTCACAAATTGCACCAAGTTGTAAGAAAAGATAGTTGAATCACTCCAATTCACGAATTGCATGGAATGATCCTATCTTTGAGATTCACGAATTGCACCCAAAAAGCCCAAGTGCTAAGCACCGATGGCAATCTCTCAAACAATAGTTCTCCCTCTAGGGTTTTTGCCAAAATATCCTAAAGCAAGAAAAATATGTCCTATTTATAATCAAAACAAGTTGGAAACCCCCAAAAGGTCCCTTTGCAATAAAAGAAAGAAAGAAATAAAATAAATAACATAAATAAGGATAGTGGCATGGACCACATGGCCATGGCATGCATGAGCCAATGGTTCGGCTAAGGTGGTGCATGGGGGTCGAACTTTGGCTTGTTCTCATGCTGAAAATGCCATTTTTGAGGGTTGGCTTGACTGTGGCTCGACCCTGGCTCGAGCCAATGTTCGCTCGACACTCCGCTCGAGCGAAAACAACCAGAGAGTTTCGCTCAAAACTCGCTCAACAGTCTGCTCAAGCCAGTGTTCGCTCGACACTCTGCTCGACTCTGTTCGAGTGAATACAACCCGAGAGCTTCGCTCGAAACTCGCTCGACAGTCCGCTCAAGCGAGTCAGCAATCCGAGAGCTCCGCTCGACACTCCGCTCAAGCGATATGTGTGCATATGGCCAAGGTGCAACTTTAGAGGTGATTTTACATGGGGGTCTAACACACTCGCCGTGGGTGGCGGCGCACGGTGGCGGAGGAGAGGCAAACCATGCGTGATAGCGGGAGACACCAGGAGGTGGAGGAGGGGTATACCGGTCATGGGTTTATAGGAGGAGGAAGGGGGAGACCTGAGGAGTCTCGTGGTGGTGTCCGATGGCCGTGCACGGCGGCGCTACGGACTCGCATAGTGAACCCGTGCGTGGAAGAGCTTGAGCTCGTGCATGGAGGAAGGTGGCTGCATGGGAGGAGCTGAGCTCGCTGGAGGGGGCCAGTCGGTGGTAGGGGAGGCTGCCATGGGAGTGGTGGCCCCGGAGGACGGCGCATAGCGGCGCTGGAACTTGAAGCCCATTCAGGCTGTGCGTGGCCGAGAGAGAGAAGGGGCGAGCGTGGGGGTGCAAGGCCGGTATAGGTAGACTCGTCGGAGGATGGTCGTGAGGCACGACGGCGTCGGGCTGGGGCTAGAAATGTTCGGCCATGGGGGAGGCTGCGTGCAGTGCAAGCCGAGAGGGAGAGAGGAGAGAGAGAGGGCTGGAGGAAAAATGAGGGAGAAGAGAGAGGGACTGAGGTTTTATCCTAAAACCCGTCGTCTGGGGGTCTATAAAATGGTCTAGACTCTTAAATACTGATTTGAAAATGCGTAAAAGCTAATTTATTTAAAAGCAATGAGAGGAATTAAGATAGAATATTATTTAAAATAATATTCATCATCATTAATAAAATGAAGAAGACTTACTTAAAATATTTAAAAAGGTAAAACTATTAAATTAATTAAAGATTCCATTATTATTTAAATCACATAATATTTTAAATAACTGGAATCATTTATATAAAATGATTCCCACAATTATAATATTTTTGGAGCTCTTCAAAGATATTATAATTGAGTTATTTAAAATATCCTTTAATTAAATAATAATAGGAATCTTCCATTTAAAATACACATTACTTTAAAACACAAAACTAACTTTATAAATTACATAGTATCTTTTAAAACACGCCATCGGGGTTTGGCATGCATAATGGAGCTCTTAGACACTAGAGAGAGGGGTGGACAGGCTATCATATTTGACGTAATTGCTTACGTCAGAAGAAAGGAAGGAGCAGGGTATCACAATCGCCCATAGCGACCTTTCTATGGTTAAAATAACTTTTGACCGATCAATTGACCATAAAGTCAAACTAAAAAAATACCAAAAGAAACTAGACTAAAAGATAAACAACTTTATTCAAGAAATCTTCATGATATAATACTTAAAAAGGCTTAAAAAATTCTAAGCAAGAAAGCTCAGAAAATTGCCAGAGAGAAAACTCTAAGTGCTTTCTCCGAGCATGTGAGTGAAAGGGATGAAATGAGTGTGGAAATGGCCTGCACACCTCTTACACATTATGAAGAGTGAAGGGAGGCCTTTAGTGACATTTGACAGATGGTGGTTTTGGCAAAAACAAGGGGCAAAAACAGCAGGCAACAGTGAGTGGTTTTAAGCCAAGGAAGCTTCCAAGTGAAGGGTGGTGGTGAGGTGGCCTTTGGCCTTCACATCATGCACGACTTTTGGGCTGCCTTGGGTAGTGGGTAGTCAGCCAAGTGTGGGAGGAAACTTCCCCATCAAGCTTTGCCAAAGTGGTCCAAATTTGTGGGCCTTAAGTGGGCTTCAATTTGGGATTTAAAGAGGGTTTGGTTAGGATTTAAGATGTTGTCACGCCCAAATCTAATTTTTTTTTCACCCAACAAAATTTCTAAAGTTTAAAGAGTTGAGTAATGATTTCATAACATGAATTTAAGGAAATAATAGCATGTGGAAGTGACTTAATCAAGTGATTAAACACAATGCTAGAAATAAGATCCATTTAGGGTTTGGATCAAGTTTTGGGTTTGGGGAAGTCGTTTAAGGTTTCGATTTCCTCATACCTTTGGGTGTTTCAATTGGATTCTAAATATTTAGGGTTTCACTAGGGTTGAAACCCTATTTGGTTTGTCAAAATTTGGATGGTTGGATGGAATAGGATTTTGCTTTGGTCGCATGATCTCACACCTTGATTTCCTTCACATTTCCATCTCATAATCTCACACCTTCAATTTTCCAAGTACAATATTTCTTCTAATTCAAAAGTTCTTGGGCTTCCTTGATGCGCTCAAGTAGCATTGTTGTGATGCCCTCAAATTCTGCTTGGGATCAAACAGACATCTGAAGCATTGAGACATACAACACAAGGTTACATGCATCCGTTTATGACAGATAAAGATGCAACATTCCTAACATGCATGTAGCAATATGTAATATTCATAGCGGATAATTTTTTTTTCATTGAGCAATTATATGTACCAAACTAATAATATCCCAAATATTTAAAACATGATCCATACATACTGAAAGGATAAACATCCATAATTACAGCACGAATCTCAAAAGACTATATTATCAAAAGCAAGGGAGACTGAGCTCCATAATTACATCACAAAAAATATAACTATTGGGCTAGCTCATCAAGTAACTCGTGTAACTCGACCAACGATGTCATAATACTGTCCAAAAATTTAACTAAGGAGGCCACAAGTTCTACATCATGTCGGCGCCGCCTAATCAACCTCATCCAATCGGCCAAGCTTCGCTCCCTCTCCTCAACTTGACACATCTCCTACCATTTATGGGGAATAATAGTTGAGACTATCATGATATGATTTGAATACAAATCTCAGCAAGTTAGCAGAGAATTTTCACACATGTTAATGGTGCATGCATAGCAGTAAATGCATGATTGCATAATCAAAGTCATAAGTAAGCATAAAATAACTTGACATGTAACATGACATAAACTGACATGACTTGAACTTGAGTATAGATTGAACTGAAACTAAACATGACACGACATGAACTTGACTGGTACTTGACTTGACATGATATGAACTTAAACATGAACTGACTTGGACATGAACTTAAAAATAAACATGAACATAAACTGAACTTGAACTAAAACTAAACGTTAACTTAATGTGGACTGAACTGAACTTGAAATGCTAGCTCGTGTAACTAAAATTATGCATTATGATTAAGAAAATGGGAGTACTCAGATAGCTCCTACACCTTCACCATGACTATCATATTACAGCAGATTATACTCTTTCATCGTAGTACTAGGCAGTGCATATACCTTGACCGTAGTACCAGAGATCATATATTCCTTAACTGTAGTATAAATTAACTGATAACATGAACTTGAAATCTTGCTCAATAAGCATGATACATAAAAGTGACCATATGGGTGCTACACGAGTTCCCTTGAGCTGTGGGTCCCTACTGATTACCGCATCACAACATAGGTATCTGTACCTGCTGTGAATGTGTTAACGTACGTGCCAATTCACAGGTATCTGCACCTATTTTAGACACACATATTGTATGTGCCAGTTCACAGGTATCTGCACCTGCTGTGGACATACGTACTGTATGTATCCCATGTCTAGTATCTGCACCCAAATGAGTACGCATAAAATGAAAGTGAAATGTGGGTGGCACCATCGGTGCTAGTGCCTGTTGTGCTCTAGTGACTAGCTAATTAGGCCCCATTCGTAACTCGTTTATCTTTACATTGTCAACCTAGAGAATTTCACACTAGTTTAGACACTCTAGCATGAATAAAGGAGTTCCACTAAGGTATTATCTCATCCTAGCACTTGGGATCGTGATAGACGTAAACAGACTTGACATAACTTCAAAGGTTGTTCCCGAGATACACAAATTGTACTCGAGACTAAACATGACATAAAATAAAAGGACAAAAGTCATGACATAACATAACATGACATGAACGTGAGATGAAAGACATGACATACTATGAGACAAAAAAATTTTCATAGCATGACAAAACATGTAACAAACAATATTTCATAACATGACATAACTTGTAATAGACAACATTTCATAACATGGCATAATATGTAATATACAATATTTTGTAACATGACATCAAATGTAATAGAAAATATTACGTGACATGACATACATATAACAGATAAGATTATGTAACATGATATAATTGAAACAGATAGCAATATATGACAGAATAAATTTTGTAATAAATAATCATGAAGTGACATGGCATAGTATGGCATATATGATAACAAACATATATAAACTGTAGGTTCCTTACCCATCTCACATATAGAGTAATCTGATAATAAGTTAAGAGCTAACTTACAGTAATCGTTGTGTTTTACGAGGCAAAGCACGAAACACGAGAAATTATAAGTAGGAGTTCTAAATATTAGAAACTTAATCACTAACAGTTGGAAACATGAAAAAAATGTTAACTTAGAGTAAAATTACTATTTTACCTTCTACATGTGGGAAAATAACCATTTTATCTCATAACTTAAGGATTTCACATCCTAACTCTAAAAATCAACAAAATCTACATTCTTCACGTAAATTTTATCCTAAACTCAAATATTAACTTAGAAAAAGTTAAAACCAAACACAACTATGAAAAACACCATAGGGCCGAAACTTCCAAAGGCCATTTCTCTTTGACTTTTGTTGCAATTTTATCCAACTTCAACACTCATACTTAAACCAAAATATTGCAACATAGATCATCACATCCTACACTTAGAATTATTCATAACACAAAAAACAAAAATCCACTTCACATAATCACAAAATATATAGTAAAACGATTCAAACTTTTTAACTAAAATACAAACCCTTGAATCTCAAGGTTTGACCTTTTTCCAAACTTTTCCAAGAACTTCTAGAAATTCATAAATTTATTCTAACATGCTCTTAACACATTACTAAGAACTAACATGCTTTGAATCAACACATAAAAGTCACCAAAAATTACAAATCTCACTTGATGTACTCGGCTCCAACACTTAGCCAAAAACATAATTCTTTTCTCAACTTGCTTTGATCAAACACTTGATCCGAGGCATACAATGATGAGATCTTCAAACCAAAACATCATATGATTTAATAAATGTGTCCTAAAGAATATCCAAACATTAAACTCAAAATATCATGGCTAAAAGTAAATCAAAACATGGATCTAGTCGAAATCATCAAACTTTTGACCTAACTGAGTATTCTCTTGCATAAAAATCATATCTTTGAAATTAACACCAAAAATATTTAAAATAAAATCCTAACATGTGTATAAAATACCTCGGATCATCAAATAAAAAAATCAAAGCCATTGGAGTAAGATTAAACCACGAAAGTCCAAACCTTCTTAAAAACATAAACTGTTTTTCCTCTTCCAGTTTCTAACCTTTTAGATCTAAGAAAAATCTTTCATCAAAATTTTTAATCATGCAATGAATCTTAAACAAACAAGTTTAAAACACTCCATAAAAATTCAGAACCAAGATCTATCCACTAGTTTGGTCAAAAACTCCAATACAACACACTATCCAATTTATTGCCTAGATTGAACTCTCAATGGTTAAAACTACTTTTAATTGATCAAATGACCCTGAAATCAAAAAAACAAGGTACCCATGGAAACTAGATTCAAAGAAGAACAACTTTTTATTATGAGAAAATACTTGCAAGGGTTCCAAAAATGGCACGCCAAAAGGCTCAGAAAACTACCCGAGAGAGCTTTTAAGTATTCTCTCCAAAAATGGAAACGAAAATGGTGAAGTGAGTGAAAGGGTGGCTTGCACACCTAAAATTATGAAAAGGGAAGTATGGTCTTGAGTGAAACCTTGATGGATGGTGATTAGATCACAAAAATGTGCAAATAGTGAGTGGTTTTCAGCCAAGGAAACTTCCAAGAGAATGGTGGTGGTGAGATGCTCTTTGGCCTTCACATTAAGCATGACTTTGGGGCTGTTATGGGCAGAAGTTTGCCTTCCATGAGTGGGTGGAAACTTCCTCAAGAAGCTTTGCCAAAGTCGCAAAAATTCATGAGCCTTAATGGGCCTTAAATAAATGGGCTTCATTTTGGGGTTTAATGAGGGTTTGGTTAGGGTTTGAGATGCTATCAAGTCCAAATTCAATTTTTCTTGGCCAAATCAAGTTTCCAAGTTTTAAAGAGTTGGATAATGATGTTATAACATGAATTTGAGGAACTAATAGCATGTGGAAGTGATTTAATCAAGTGATTAAACACAATACTAGAAATTGGATCAAATAGGGTTTGGAGGCCAACTTTAGGGTTTGGGGAAACCGTTTCAGGTTTCATTTTCAACCAAGATTTTGGTATTTCAATTGGATTCCAACCATTTAGGGTTTCACTAGGGTTGAGAACTTCTTTGGTTTAGCACAATTTGGATGGATGGATGGAATAGGGTTTTGCTTAGGTGACATGATCTCACACCTTGATTTCTTTCACAATCCATCTCATGGTTCCTCTTGGTGCCAAGTGTCCAATAATATTCTTCAGGTGTGGCTAAGATCTTTCCAAGTGTCCAAATAAAAGTTCTCTAACCAAATTTGGATATTTCACACTGAGATTTTTAAAACACTACACTTGGTGCTACTATTCACTCTCGAAAGAGGAAAAAAAACTTTGCAGTATGAACTTCTAAATATGCACACTAACCTAACTATGAATTTTTTTTTTATCAAAATTCAACCCCGAAGTGCCTTGAAATAAATAAAATGCATTTCGAACAAACATTTTGTCTGAAAAGTGAAAATAAGATTATTGTGCCATAAAATCTTAAATATTCCTCTAAGTCTAATGGCGCAGACCATATTGCATTCTGACACTTCTAACCATCTCAAATAAATAAAATTATCCTTCTGGCACCATAGTGAGTATTAACACTAACTATATATGCTGACAGACTAAAACCTACATGATTGGTCGATTCGTGAAAACTTATTGAGTTTTCACGAGGTTTCTAAAACCTATAGAAATTTCACTCTAGTGGGTTGTTACACTTGTCAAGTCAATGACTACATCTTCAAGGCTATCTCCCCAAACATGCTGAGAGCTAGAGGCCACACTTGTGACCAACCGCTCTTTTTTCTCTCGATTGGTCACAAGTCTCGTCTTTGCGTTTTAAATTTAGTAGATGATTTTTAAATGGAGTCTAGTATTTAAAAGTCTTCGAAATATTTTAAATGTCCAAAATTATTTTAAATGGGGTATTTTTAGTATTATTGAAGCAAGCGTAATTTTTAAAGTAAGCCTCTTTATATTTTGGAGCCCTGAAAATAATATAGTTTAGTCAAATCATTTTATTTAAATTATTTTATTTCTTTAGGAATATTATTTAATATCTGTTATTTAATTTTATGTTAAAAACTCTATTTATTTAGATGTTTTAATTTCTCTTAGAAATATTTATTAAACTCATCATTTTATTTTATGATGAAAAGTATTATTTTTGGGATCAATATATCAAAAGTTGTATTTTTACACTTAGTCTAATTCATTTTCCTTTCTATTTTCTTTATGTCTTTCTCTTCTATTTCTAAGTGTTTAATCTCCACTGTTGGATCTAGATTAGGGACCCGTAGATGTAGGGCTAGGATTAAAACCCTAGATCCCCTCCCTCCTTTCTCGCTGCTTTCTCTCTCCCCTACCACACTCCGTAACCCCCTTCGCCGTGACACTCTCTTCTCCCTCGCCTCCAATGCACTGCACGTCTTCAATGCCACCGTCAACCATGCCTCACGCTAGTGACCCTCCACCTCCAATCCTCCCTCTCCCTTTTCTCCTACATTGCCGCCCCCTCCCTCCTCGATCTCATCTCCCTAGCTCACCCCTGTAGCTCTCTCTCTTCGTAATAGCTGCATGCCACTATGAGCAGTCCATGGGCACGCAGTCGAGCCTTGTTGGCCAACCGACCCCTCATCCCTCAGCCTCTCTCTCAGCCCGTATGTTATGTAGTGACGGGATTAAATGTGAAGTTGGTGTTGTGGTTACGCATCGTATGAAGTGAAGAGATTAGATATGGATCCATGTGCAATTTTGTGAAGTGGATGTTATGTGACATGATGGGATGTTGTGTAGTGGGCGATGTGGTTATACATTGTGTATGTCGTGTAAAGTGTTGGGATAAGTTGTGTAGTTGGACGTGTTGTATGAAGTGTTAATGTTGATTTGGTTTGAGTTGGATGTTAGTGTTGGTGTGTATGAAACTTGTTCAAACAAGCGGATGTTTTAGTGAGCTATATGTTGATCTTAGGTGAAGAAAAGGGAAGGTACATGTGTAAATTGGTTGGATGCATGTGCTGGATAGATTTACCATATGTAATAGATCGTCTGTCCTAAGCATGAGTACACAATGTTTAAGTCTTAGAGGTTGTTTAAAGTTGTGTATTATGCTTGGTTTGGATTATGATGAAGTCTTGATTAGATTATGCATGAATGGAGGAAGAGATATATGTATTGACTGGGATTGAGATGTATAACTTGGTTAGTTCAAGTTATGCATTTAACCAAGTTTTTCATTGAAACGGATGGTTTGGTAGGAAGAGTGTGATGAAGGTGATAGTATATCTTAACCTTTAAAGTGCATCAAGGTGGTTCACTTTAGAGGATAAGAACTTGAAGTAGAATGCTATGTGTTGGAAATGTGACCTCAAGTGAGTCCCAAGCTATGAGTTTGAGAATTTAGAGAAGAGTATAAAGGAAAGCATAGAGGATGGACTTGGAGGATAAAGCATGTTTAAGTGAAGGGAGTTTATGTAAATGGTAGTATTATGTAAGTTCTAAGTTTTAGTTACATGTACCCTTGAAAAGGGAATGGTGTTAAGGTTATGTATGCATGTAGGCTGCCATCTGACACATACATGAATGGACTGCATGAAATGAATGTAGCATAGAGTCCAGGTAAATATTATGTTCATACTCTTATAGAGTTTTCTAAATGATATGAAATGAAAATGAAAAGCCTTTATAAAAAAAAAATGTTCTTTTATGTAATGAAAGAGAATGAAAGGATGATTTATGAAAGTATGCTAAGTATTAATGTTTAAAAATATATTTATGTAATGGCCTTGTAATGACCCGATCCTATATTATTAGGGATAATTACGGATATTTTATTGGTCGATAATTGGATTATTATTTTTTCGGTTAATATTTTTATAGATGAAGTAGGATTAAAATTTTTTAATGTAATAGATATTTTAAGATAGGTTTCTAAATAGTGTTTTTTTTTTCTTCCCTTATTCCATATGTGTATTCCATATTGTTAAAATTCCCGTTTGAATAAACTTCTTAGATAAAACCATTATTAGTAAACTCGTCAGATTGGATCCCAGCACCTTTCACGCCTTAAACGTTTTCTTATTGTCATCCATTTAGATTCCTAAACCATACCAAATACTATGTCTTTATCCACGGCTCCACTCCCATGCATGTCTCTTTCCCTAGGATTTATTTTTTAAACGTTCTCTATCACATACACGTTACTTGCTCGTCTATCTCTTCATGCATGGCTTTATTGCGACCATTGCCTCTGCATGCACGTTTATCATGTCTAGGGTTTTCCTTTTGGTTCTCAACCAACTAGGTCTATAAATACACTACCACGCAACGTCGAAACACACTCAAGCACGTAGAGCACCCTTCATTTTTGCGCTTCTCAAACCAGCCTCTTCCTCAAGCCAAAAGCAAGCCCCTCGTCGAGTTGTATTCTCCACACACAGCAAACCTCACGTTATCTCCACTGCCAACCCACACTTAGCCCTTTAACACAGCACAAGAACCCCAAACAGAAGACACCCCACGTGCCGAGACCCTCCATAACGTTGCCCCTTCCAGTCGCTCAGCCACAATGTGATAGCCACTGCAGGCCACCAAGAACCCACTGCACCACCTTGCCGAAACCAAGCAAACCACATCGTAGCTCCTTCCTCAGACCACCTCGTTACCTAGCTATTGAAAACACTACATGACTGCCCTTGGAAGAGCCAACGAGCCGCTGCCATCCTCCCCTGCTTTAGCCCTTCAAAATAGAGTAATTTCGGAGCCCACCGTAAAGCCAAGGTTCCACCTTGTCAACCGTCGCTCCTCACCAAAAACATCCACAACACACGGCTACAGCTCAGTTACACTAAGCCCCAGACCACCATACGTAAGTCCATCTCCCTCACGCCGTGATTTTCACTCTCTGTTCTCCCTCTTTCACTCACGGCATTCAGTCTGTCTCTCTCATCACGTTGCCTCTCTCTCTCTCTCATCACTTTCTCTCTCTGTTGCGTACACATCCAGCTCGCCGGAGTGCCACCGTCGAGTGCAACCCAGCCTCACGCCTAGCTCTCGGTAAGCCTCGCACTTCTTCTATCTAATTACATGGTTTCAAATGAAAGAAAACATGGACGTAGCAATTTGAAAATTTTGCCCTTTGAGTTAGTTTTTAATGTAATGAACCTAAGCGGGCGTATTAGGATCTTACTTAGAGTTGGGTTGTTTTTAAATTATCATGAAAATAACATGTATGTTATTAGACTGTTTTCGGTTCTAAATCATTTTTAGGCTTGATAATATTTTTATTAGAGCGACAGTATATTACTTAAGTGGGATAGGCTTGCTTCTTAAATAGACTTGTATTGAATTAAAATTAGGGTAAGTTAATATCAGTTATTTGTTGATGAGTTTAGGGAAATGATGGTATTTTAGGAATTAAGAGAATTTTAAGTATTGGAGAATTAAAATAGGATAATTTTAGCGTTTCAGGGTTAAATATTTTGAATACGTGTATGATAGGAATATTTAAGGATATTACACCCTCATTGTATAGGTGATCGATTACATGTCGAAAATAGTGGATTAGTAATGCAAGGTAAGTAGCATGATCATACCCTTATACGTTTGTAGGGTAAACTGCTTGTCTTTTATAAAAATATTATGCATGTACACCCTTTATTGGAAGCCCATTTTTACGTACCCAAGACATGATAAAATTATGAAAAATCTATGATTTTTTATGAAGAATTATGCATTAAGTTATTTATGAAAATTCATGATTTTATGAAAGGAGTTATGCATCAAAAGATTTATGAAAAGTTATGATTTTATGTGAAAGTTATGCATTAAAACAATTTATGAAAAGCCAGGCATGATTTTATGCGAAGACTTATGCATTGAAGTATTTATGTAAAAATCTTGATTTTAAGTGAGGAAACATGTATCACGACATTTATGAAAAAATGTGATTTCATTTGAAATTTATGATATGATATGACAAGATATGACAAGTATGTATACGATTTCTTTTGAAATCTATGATATGACAAGTATGCAAGTATGATTATGATGAAATATTTATGATAAGATACGTAACGGCCTATGTTTTGATATGAAGACGGTACCTATGTTATGGGCATATTGCATTGCCAGGTCGTACATGCTGGTAGTGCACCCAGTATGTCTTCCTTATGTATGGATTCCACAACTCACAGACACAGGCGGAATCGGAATCTATTTAGATTCGCTAACCCTCACTCATGGGGTTCAACAGTGGGTAATGGCCTATGACAAATGAAAGATAAGTTCATGTTCATGATATTTACGTATGTATTTATGAGTATGCATGTTTTTCAAGAAACCTTATGTTTATTATGTTTATTGTTTGATGTGTTACTTATTGAGTATTCAACTCATTTTAGTTTATTTCATGTTTTTAAACCACCCTAGGTGATGACATTTATAAGGATGAGACTGCAGGACATGACTTGATCTCGGGAGGCAAGACAGAGGTCTAGACAGATTATGATATGATTAGTTTTTATGGTTTAAAGGTTAAATAATTATTCTGATAAGCACATGAGACTTTCTAGTTTTTTACAATAAGTGCTTCCATAGACTCTATTTTAGATTTTAATTATTTAATAAAATTTGTTTTATTTATAGAATCTTTTGCATCGGGCTCGTTATTAAAAGGAAAAGTTTTAGTCAAGTTCAGTAGTGGCACAATGGCTCCCTGAAAATTCTAAAATGTCTTTATTGGGGAGAAGGATGTTACAGGCCTTCTTTGGCAGCCCTTATTTAGGCACCCAAAGTAATAGTTATATGCATGTGAATAGATGTAATTTGTAGCAGTTATTGTTTTTATTTCCCATGAAATGAAATGTTGAGGTTTACGCTTGACGCTTTCAAATGATGTTTAAATGACGCTATGAAAATGTATTTAAATGATGCTATGAAGTTATGTTTAATTAATGCTATGAAAGGATGTTTACTGATGATGTTTATGTTTATGCTTTTAAATGATGTTTTTGAAATAAAATGGACTAATGAATGAAAAGAATGAAAAGGAAAGGGTTGAAAGGAATGAATATTTTAATGTATTAAAATACATAACAGCCATGAATGAATGAATGAATGATGGTACCAATGGACTGGGCAGATTGCAATTCTAGGTAAGTAATATTGGTAGTGCATCCAATCCTGCCCCCTAACTGAAAGAAATTCCCAACCTATGGCCACGGGATAAATTTAGGTCCAAAAGACCGCTAACCCCAACATACAGGACGTAACAGTGTGTACCGGCTAGAGGAAAAGTGAAAAGAGTAATTGAATGTTATGAATGATTTAGTTTCTCTACAAATGAATGTACAAGGTGTGGGGAATGTTTTATGAGAAAAGAAAACATTTTTAAAGAAAAACCTCACCTTGTAATATTTTCAAAGAAAGTGAATGTTTTATGTAAAATATGTAGAGGAATGATGAATGTATGAATGAAAACCTATGTTAGTATATTTTTACAATTTTTTTTTTTTATGGAAATAGACTTCATGTCATTCAATAAAATCGAAGTTACAGTTGTGATTTATCAATATAGGAAAAACCCAGACTACAAGCCAAACTACGCATTTGCTCTGGAGCACTCCCAGACACAAATTTCTTTGTGACGGATATTTTCTTAACTTTTATAAACTCTCTCCGAAAAAACCTTCCAATTTGTCTCAGAGAATAGCGCTCTATAAAAATAGAACTAAACGACTTTTCTCCATAAGAAGAGAAACTCTATCACCCCCCGTCCTCCCAAGGAGGAAGAGTACTGTCACTCCGCCTCTTCCCAAAGGAAGAACGGGACTCAACTGCTATGGACACCAAGTCTAATAGCCTATTTTTTTTATTAATAAGCAAAGAAACAAAACACTACAAAAGGCAGAAATACAAAAATACACTATAAAAACACTAAAAAAAGCAGAAATACACTGCAAAAAAAAAAAAACAAAACACAAGGACAATCCTAGGGTTTCATCTCTAAACTTGTCCCGCCATCGCCCCCTCCTTTTTCTCTCTCTTTTTTTTTTTCCTTTTCCTTGCTACTCTTCGTAGCCTTCTTTGCCCTATACCCCCCTCAGCCCCCTTCACCGCCCACGAGCGCCTGCTCAGCCCGAGCACCAGCTAGACTCTCACCTCCACATGAGCACTGGAGATTCACCCCACCACCGCATGAACACATCACTCCCCCTGCACTACCACCATCCCTCACGCCCAGGCCAATCTGCTCCTATCGTCGCCATCTACGCAGGCAGCCTACCTGCTCATGCAGATCCCCTCCACCTTAGCGTAAGCACCGGCCACTAGCCATACGAGCAACGGCCATTTCCTCCACTGTCCGTCTTGCCCAGAACCGGCTTCACCCACACTGAAGCGCACCTGTTGCACCCACACCTGCTCAAGCATCGGCCACCCATCTCAAAACCCATCACACGAAACAGCCTTCTCGAACAAAGATCTAGAAAGGGTTGGGTTAGGTTAATGTGTAGAAGGGATTTGTGGTTTTCCTCAGAAATGTAGGAGAAATGAGATGAAAAAAGATATTGAGATTGGACCACCGGAGGGTATACCTCCTTTATTAGACCTGAAAAAATATAATAAACAAAACAACAAAAGGAAGGAGGTGGGGGGGAGGGAGCCAAAGCTCCCACCCCCTCTATCTAGCTTCGGAGTGAGGAAATGTTTAGAGAGAAGCTAGAGGTTCTCTCTCTACAACGCATTTTTTTCTCTTATGTTGTATATTTTTACAGTATGAAGTAATGCTTACTGAGTATTTTGACTCATTTTAGTTTTATGTATGTCCCTCCCCCTCTCAGGAACAAAATGAGTAAGAAGCGTCAGGACAAACATGGCCCAAGGGAAGAGTGACAGAAGCCTAGGCCTATTTTTATGTAATGTATGAAAGTCATTTTTTGTAAAAGGCCATTTAATTCAATTTAATTATTTCTGGTGTAAACTCTCTTTTAATATACAATGCATGTTTTAACTTTAAATATAGAATCTTTCATATCCTAAGAAGGAAATGAATTTTTTTTAAAAGAGTTGATAATTCGGGTGTTAAGTCCCACCACAAGGACGGGCGTTACAACATTGACATCGCCCGTCCTAGGGCTTTCCTTGCTAAACTCCTCTTTAGTCTTTGGGGAATCCAAGCGCTTGCACTTCCCCATTGCTATCGTCTATTCTTGTCATAACTTCTACTATTGTAACACTCTGCTTAAAAATTCTTTAAGCCTTGATCCTAGTAACCATGACCCTAGCTAAGTAGAAGTTGGGTTACTTGAGAATAAATGAGATTTTTAGGGCTTAATTGGTTTAGTGGAATTATTTTGGAGAGTTTTAGTGCTTTATTAATTTTGAGGAAAGGTGCCAAGAGGCCAATGGGAGAATGACACATGGCATATTGGAGGTTTGCCACATTATTGGGCTAAGTGATTTAGTTCATTACTAGATGGATTTGGAAAAAGCCCAAGAGATTGGTTTAATAAGGGCCTAACTTATTACGTTAGAGGGTTAGAGAGAGACACTAAGGCTTAAGCCCAACTTCTTGAACACAAGACTATGGGCCCAACTTATTAGACACAAGACATTATGCCCAACTTAAAGGACATAAGGCTATTGGGCCTAACTTAGTAAGATTCAAGGCTATTGGCCCAATTTGGAAAAGACCCAAAGTTGGGACACAACGTAGTGGACTATTGAGGCCAAGGAACTACCCAATAAATCTAGACATAAAGCCCATGGATAAGTCAATATCTAGGCCCACAACAAAGACTTGTTCATATGGCCCAATGAAAGCCCAACACTTGAAGCCCAAGCCTTGTATTTCATTTCACTCTTGCATATGGGACCCACATATACCATACCATTGATTTCTCTTTTCCCACAACTCCCACCCACACACCCCTAGGGGTCTCTTTCAACCATGGTTAGGCTTTTAACTGGAGTTAAGGATCACCATTCATCTCACCCATGAGTAGTAACTCAAACATCATGACTTTGCATAGTTCTCTTGAAACCCTTATCTTCATAATTCAAGATTTGAAATTCTGGTCTTTTACACTTGTTTTACATCACTCTTAGAAAATTCTTGAAGGTTAGAATTAACCATTCTAACCTAATCCATGTCACTTAAGGCAAAGACATGTCATTGTCACCACAATCCACCAATCGGCTACTTGGTGCAAAACCATGCAACCTTTCAACAAGCCACTAAAGCCAACGCCTTTTCCCCAAGTTTTTCAAGTATATTTTTGCACCATTCAAACCTCATGATGTCACCTAAAACTAAACTTAAGAGCTGGCCAAAAATAGTCTCGTAAGCCAAACCAAAATCACAACTTTTCACCTAGGAAATGAAGTTTTGTCCCAACCGTATGCCCTTGTTCTTTCAAGAAATTTTTTGCACTTAGTTTTGCCACCTCCACACGCCAATACCCTTTCCCTTTAGCTCTTAAAATGTGCTTCAAGACTCTCCAATGAAAGCTTGGCCAATCCCCTTCCATGAGCATCAAAACCGACTGGTAAATGCATAGGTGAAGTAGATGTTGACCAAAAACCCCTGCACATTCAAGCTCCCTGTTCATTTTCTGCTCAAGATTAACTGATTGGCACTAAAGCTCATCTTTTTACCCAGCTACGAAAGCCACTCAATGGTGCTCTTTATGCCCTCAAATCAGACTAAGAGGATAAAAAATTTGGACAGATTGGGAGAAACTAAAACCATCAGCCATGGCTTGCTTCTTTGGAAGTTTTAGTTTTTCTTTCCTAACAGCAAACGGTAGACATCCATGGATACCACATCACACTATGCATTATCAAAATACCCCCGGCCAATCGAAAAAGAGGCCAAACACTGCCGGTTGACTGTGACCTCGTTGCCCTTCTTGAACAAGGATAGCTTGTATAGTTTCAGATGACGGTCCATTTTGAGTTAAAGCTTCTGATTCTTCACCTAGTCTACTGCATTTTACAATCTGAGCACACTGATAGGCCTAAAAAACAATCTACAAAGAGTGGAGGCTGAGGACGTCTTGCAAAGGCAGCCACAAGCCACACAAATATCTTGCCACCATCTGCTCTTCATTCTCTGAAAGATCATTTTGGGCCACCAACTGATAGAACTCCTCGGCGTAATCGTCAACAGGTGTTGCCTTCTACCACAATGTGTGAAGTTGCTAAAACAAGGTTTAAGTGAAGTGACCCTTCATCTTCGTCTTCATCTTCTCCCAATTGCCATTCTTGGCCTTGTCCTACTACTCTTGAGATCCCTTCTACTACTCCCACAAGGCAGAGGCTCGACCCTTTAACTTGATGGCGGCCAATTTCACCTTCATACGATTTGAGACATCTTTATTACCAAAGATTCTTTACACCTTGTGCAACCAATCGATGGAACCCACAACTTGAAAGAGTACTAAAAGATTCTGGTAGATTAACTATGAAGCCTAGGTCTCCTCCTCACTCAACCCTACCACGGTACTCTTGTAATGAAGGATGATTGTGATATGGGTTCTCAAAATTGAAGTTTGAATTATACATATGACCTCTTGGTTTTGCACCTTTAGACTTTAGGTTAATTCTGCTATTTGTCTCAAGAAATTTGCAATCATTGCTTCCTATACGTTACAATTGTGGTGAGGGCATTCCTCACTAGGAACCGGCCCACGCTAGCCATGACCTCTACCACCAGCCATGAAATGATGATAAATCACACTAGAAAAATGCTAAAAGCTCTTTATGCTAACTGATGCCAAACAAAATAGGGATTATTCTAACGACTACCTAAGCAATGGAAAGTAGGGATTGAGATTGAGAACGATGCAAACAGAGAGAAAAAATTGAGATAAACTTAAAGATTATGATTTACTGATAAAAGTCCAAAAGTTCCTTTTTGAAGCGCATAAGTCGGGCTTAAATATCTAAAGAAATCCGGACGATCACCCAAATAAGGAAAAAAGTTAGAATGAGTCATACGCGCAATTCTGATACTTGTAACCAAAGTTATGGCCAAACTATTGAAGTGTACAAATATTGAGGTGTACGTAATATCACCCCAAATCCTGAGATCTTCACCTTTTCTTGCCATATCTGCTCCAATCTACCTTTTCAAGGTCATCTAGTGCCATCAACATCGAATCTTGGGGTATTCTGCAAGAGCCCACAATGGGTAGATGTTTATGTATGTTGCATAGTGTAGCATACAATTCCTCCTGAAACATCCAGTGATTTCCTGCATAAAAGAGTTATATATGGTAGGAAATCATTGAACTTGAGATTCATGGATAATCTATATTTAATTATCTTTTTTTAATCCAGTGATTGCCTTCCTTCCTTTTCCTTTCTGAACTATAATTCAAAGTTTCACAGTTGTGTGCCCTTGTGCATGCAGAATGTAAATTTTATCTTGCTAAACTATGTTTTGTAGTGCAGAAAGGAATTCCATCTTCATGTATATTTTCATTTTTATTTAAAAGTATTTTTTACCTTTTCCATTTCTTATTTGAACCTATGTGTTCAGGTAAAACAAAAAGCAAAAAGATTATTTGAAGCAACACCATTACCAGCTTTGTTGCGCGGTGAAGGGGTGTTGGGTCTCTCTTAGCCTATTGCAAACACAAATTTAAGATCACAATATGTCAGAAAATCATGTGTAACATCATATGAGAGGTATAATGCTAAATTTGTAAACCATAAACTAACTTGTCCAGCATGAATAAGACCCATCATGGCCCATGCAGTATGTACCAAATTTGATTGATTTCCTTCCAGAGGAACATATTCCTATGAAATCAAGAACAAGAGTTTATCTTTTAGTCTTGTTCAAATAAATCTATCCAATATGGGAATTTTAAAAAGATTAGATCAAGAAGTGTTGAAAATTTTACCTTGTTTGGGCATGATAGATAGCTCTCTCCCCAATCGCCATTATTTCTTTGTCCTTTGAGTAGAAAATCAACGCCTTTGCACATAGCTAGACAGTTGTTAAAATTCTTGCCTACCGCAGCCAACCCTCCAAGTGCAAACCATGAACCATATGTAAAGCAAACTCCCCAATTTCCATACCTAGGAAATGATTAATCATGTCATTGATCTCTCTAAAAGATGTATGTATAAATAGATAAACATTTGAAATATATCTAATGAACCAGTCTACGAGCGTTCCAAGAACCATCGGGTATTTGTATGTCTTCAAGGAACCGAGCAGCATTTTTAATGGAATTATCAATCTCTTTCTTCCTGTGTTCAGGGTACAACTTCGTAAACAAAACTAAAGCTTGGATTGCTGCAGAAGTGCACTCAACATGCTCATGTTCAATGACAATGTTGACCATGAATTCTGTGGGATTAAGCAACTGAGGAAAAAGGAGAAATTAATAAGGGTGGATTTATTAGCTCTAGATAAGTTCTAAAGTTTTTCCAGAGGAATATTTCCAGGTATATTTTGAGCTACTTACTTCCAACCACTCTTGGGTTCTAGCTGGCTCCCAAGCAGCTAAACCACCATTTTTACTCTGCATTTAATAGAATAGAGCTATTTATAAGAACACAGCGAAATACTTGAGAAAAAAGCTTCAAATAAGTTGAACTTTCACAAGCCTATAAATGTCAATTATTCACATCACCAGTGGATGTTAATCCTCACCTGCAGAGAGAGTATAACATTTACAGCATCATAGAATCGCTTAGGTTCCATTTTCTCACCAACAATTTCTGGTGGCATCATTGAGAAAAGAAGGCAGCACTATGATGCAGAAGAGAATTTCATGAGGAACAGACTAAATGCAACACTCGACTTCATGTGAACATTTGAACAAAGTTATTTACCTTCAACCCTTCTGAAGTGCAATTAGAAACTTGCCATCCATGATCTTGATCAGAGAAAGTCCACGATCCTTTAGAAATGTGGCAAAACATGTTTTTGAAGTCTCTAGAAGGATTGTCTTTGACCTTTACAATTTTAAGTGGAAATTTAATAATTATTATTTATTCTTTTTAAAAGAAAATTGTATATTTGATTGTTATGGTGGAGATATGCTTTTAGAATAGAAAGAAAAACCTGAGATTTCTTTATGAAGTCATGCCCTCTGGCAAGTGTTGGTCCAATTTCATCAGTAAGATTACTTGCAAGTAGAGCTTGAATGGCAAAACTAGTATCCCATGCTTGACTACCAAAACTCTGCATACAAACGGCAGATATCAAAATCAGCAATGCATTCTTTTTCATTCAAGAACCCTCTGCACTTACAAACTTAAGCTAGAGGACATGAGAATGGGTTATGGTCCATTTTAATGCATATATTTATACAACTAACTCTGGAAAGAGATTTAGGTAAGGAAATTTGCAGTAAGCTGCATCTTGATTCCATCTTCGGCAGCCAAATGTAATCTGGGATCCTGGCAAGATGCTTCTTGAAATAATCCCCATTTGGATCTTCAACCCAACAAGCAAGCATACATAACACCTGTTGAGTGTAAATTGCATTAGGAGTACTGTCATATGCATTGCCTAAATAGATAGATGCTCTCCATTGTTTGTTCTTGATTGTATAATCAAATTACCTTTTCCACACATCCAATGATAACATATTGACTGTTCTCATCTTCATAATGAATGTGCTTCATTGTTACTTGAAGAGCCCTGTCTCTAACCAGCTTGTTAAGGGGCCAACGAGTGAGAAGGGGCTCAGTGAACATGTATAGACTATCCCAAAGCAGATCTTGTACCCAAGGATGGGGATAGTAGATGTCCTCCTGTAATAATATAGCTTTGATTAAAGAATGTGTTCGGGAGTATTTTCAAAAGTATCTATAGCACATAAAACTTTTGAAACAAGAGCTTTCTCCTTTTAAGTAGGCCTGGTCATCTGGGCTGGGTTTTTTCTCGGCCTGGTCCGATCCAAAACTTGGTTATCCCGGTTCCGGCTCAGAACAAATTCGGGCCGGTACCCTGTTTTTTTTCTTCAATTTGAATGTTTTGATTTTTTTTTACTGATTCTTTCTAGCAATCAAATGGACATAAACTAAAAACTAAAATGCATATTATGTCCAATGAGTCATACATTTTATGTTTTTTTTTTTTTACTCTCTTCTCCACATGGCTTTTTATTGGTGATCAAGGAACATGTATGATTTGATTTAAAAAATTAAATAAATAGAGGTTGAATGCTACATCAATATTTTCTTCATGAAAAAATATTCATAATATGCTGGTTTTGATTTAATAATAATAAAAAAAGAAAAATAAATTGAGTATAACCCGAACCCAGGTTCTTAATTTTTAAAAACTGAATTTCGGACCTAGTTTGATCCTGGCTAATCCAGTCTAGGTTCCGGCCCGGTTTCACAAGATGACATGTCATTAAAAAGTAGTACTTATATAAGCAATTTTAATGGCATGTCATCCTTTGATTGGATGAGAGTACCATAACATCCATACTCCTGGAGTACCTAATCATTTTCCATAAAGGTAAAACATACCTTTGCACATAGATGACACACACTCCTCCAGTTAATCTCATTGTACGGCTCATTGTATAGCTCCTCCCTCAATTGAAGAATGAGAGGTGTGATTGGGCCTACAAACCGTTTCCCATATAGATATGACATGGGCATGTACACCATTCAGCAGTAGCACCACATTTTGCTGCATTTAGGAGTAAAACAGAAATGTTGAATTAGGCAAGTTTTATATATTGTGAAGAGAAGAAAGTAAAACATCTTCTGTAGCAATAGATGCTTCAGAAAGAAATGAAGTTTGAGGATGTTCAATGAAGCAGTAACCAGACATGTACAAACCTGGGTGCATTGGAAGAAATGAAGGAAGGATCCATAACTCTGGCGACATCAGGTTGCTTCCAATCCACTCAAACACACCAAGTATCTACATACGTGGAATGACAATGAAAATAGGCAACATGTGTGGACCTGTGGTCAATATATATCTATCCTGTTAATCTATCTTTTTTCATTTGTTTAAACTTTTGTAATAATTAGTGATTTAACTTGCTATTTTTCGCTCAAAGAATGAGGGGGAGATGCATACTGAAAGCCAAGTCTTTCCCCAAGAAGGAATGTGAGTAGCACCACCATGATCAAGGATCCACTTTTGGGCTCTTGCACAAGCATTGTCTTGATCACCCTCAAGTCCTTCCCCGAGTATACGCATACAAATGTAGCTAAGAGTGGTGCAAAACATGGTACTATGGCCTTTTATGTGAAGTCCCCATCCACCATCTTCATTCTACATTATACATATATTTGCATCAAACTTAATTTAAACTTCGAAATAGAAAAGAAGGTACAAAACATGGAGAGAAAAAAAAAAAATTCTATAGAAACAACTAATCCCAATATGTAAAGCTTCATAGAATATGTATATATATACCTGATGACAGTATATATATCGAAGGATTTCCTTTTGATGCTTAGTAGGGAACATTGTATTAAGATGCCTTGTAATGTACACACACATTACCTGCAATTTTTTGGATTGAAAACAACAGACATTAGCAGATATGGCTAAAGAAAGAAGAGAGTCTGCTTCATTATAAAGTGATGATCAAAGTGAACATATGGTATTTAGACAGGGTGCTAACGTGGCTAGGGTGAATTTTCTCTCTCGATTTTGAGACATCCTAGGGCATTCGTGCATGGCGCTGGGTGCCAGCCCTGTGCCTCTGCTGGATGGTTTTGGGTGGGAAGTGGTGGTTTTGATTCGTACTTCAAAACAGAGGATGCTTAATATGGATGGGAAGGATCTTACGGAAGCCTTGAGGAGGCATTTTGCAGATGTGCTGGGATAAAATCCTCAGCTATTGCCAAATGTGAATATCCCACATTGTGATCCAAAGTTCCAAGACGGTGAAATATTTATTGTTTTCTCAAAAGCTGAAGTGCAGCAATCTTCTGAGCCATTCCGGTTCTCGGTGGTGTTGAAATTCTTACGTCGGAGACCTTCGCTTGATCATATTTGGGGCTTTATTACTAATCGTTGGGGGTTGAAAGCAATACCAGTCATTGGTCAATTGAGAAACCCACATAATGTGTTGGTCCGGATGGCTAAGGAAGAGGATTTTATTTTTGTGATGGCGAGAGAAAATTTTGAAATTCTTGGCATGCCATTTCGAGTTTTTCACTGGACTCTAGATTATGTGGAGGAGGAGGATTCGCCTTGGGTTCCGGTGTGGATGACTTTGCCGGGATTACTCCTGAATTAATTTCAAGAATCAATGTTGCATAGTATTGGCGATGGTTTTGGTAAATATTTGAAGTGGGATAATGCTACGGCTTGTGTTTCTCAGCAGGAGGCAGCTTGGATCTGTGTGGAGGTAAATATTTCTACTCCGTTGAGACATTCGTTTTGGCTAGGTCCTCCAAATGGGAGTTCTAGTCATTTTTAGGAAGTTTTTTATGAGGCAGTGCCGAGTTATTGCAGATCTTGTCGAAAACAGGGCACATGAAACTTAGATGCCGACGAGGTCGTGATTTCTAGCAGCAAATTAATGAAATGGTAAGAGGTAGTAATAAGAAATTGGGCAAACTAAAGTGGCAGGAGGTTGATAATAAGGAGAGAACGGAACAGAGTCTTGCTGCATAGGTAGAGATTGGGGAGATGTCGAGGTCTTGGCGTCAGGAAATTTTGTAGAGTTTCCAGGCTCATAAAAATGTTGAATTGGGGAGATCGGCTACAATTTTATTTATATCTCAGTTGGGATTGGTGCATGAGAATTGTGGCTGTCAATAGGGATGTTGATATGTTTGTGTCACTTGAGATGCATATATCTTATGTGTGCAGTTCGAGCACATCTGGAAATCATCAGCAGCAACAGGCTGAGAACGGTGATGTGATGGAGGGTCTATTGCATACCTAAATGCCTATAGTACACTCAGGAAAATGGTGTGATATGGCTAAAGAAGTTTCAGAGGAAGAGGCATTACAAAATATGGCTAATTCGGTTCCTAGGAGCTTGTTGAGGGTGGTTGATGAGGCCTTGGAGTTTGAGCTAGGTGGGTTGGGAAGAGAAGATTTTTTCACAGTTCAGGATATTATTGAGAAGGATGCTCTATGTCAGGCCGTCTCTGATGGGGAGCAAGAAGGTGAGTTGAATGAGTTGGCAGAAACTTTTTTTTATTCGAACCCAAAGTTGCATGTTCCTTTGAAAAAGGTAAAGGGGGTAAGAAAAGAGAAGTCGATTGTTGTCCTGGAGCATCGTACGCGTTCCAAAAAATTTATTTGATTTTTTTATGTCATTCTCATCTGGAATATTAGGGGGATTCTTTCGTCGAAACATAGGCTTCTGTGTATTTTGAATAAAAGTCGTCCATTGATGGTGGCTATTTTGGAACCTTTTCTTAATGTGAATAAATGTAGTAGCTGGGCGAGATGGTTGCATGTACCATCTTTTGTTAATAATGTAACACCCCGTATTCTAGTGTATTTTAATGAAGGATTATTTTTAATTTATTTAGTGATTGATTATCTTGTTTTAAAATTTTGGGAGTTTTTAAATATTATTTTATAATATTTAAATTGTGGAAATTAATTTTTATGGTGTTTTCTTGATTTTATTTACTGTTTTAACATTTAAAATGATCTTTAATTTAAATGGGTTGGTTTATGAGTTTTAAAATAGTTATTGTTTTATTTAAATATTTCACTGCGTTTGGATTATTTTATTTAGCTTTCAGTTTTAAAATCCTCTTCGTTGGATTTTTTTTGAGACCCAAAATGAAAAGACTGGATCTCTCTTTTTCCCCTTCTCTTTTCCTTTTCTCTTTCCTTTTTCTCTTTTTCTTCTTTCTTCCTCCATTTCCCGCGCGCAGTCGACCCTCTCTCTCTCTCTCCTCTCCCACGTTCCGTTCGGCTTTACCCTCGCCGTCGCCGTTGCTGGCTGCCGTGGTCGACACTGCCAGTGCCGTTCGGCTCCCCATCGACCGGCGACCTTGCCCCACCATTTTCAGGCTGGCTAACCCCGCCAGTAGCCGTGTGAAGTCGCGGGCTTCTCATCACCGTTCCGCCGCCGTCCGGCCACCTCCGGCCACCAAATTTCTACTACTTCATCACCGGCCCACTAGCAAGCCTTTCCACCCATTCCCGGTTCCGATCTGTCGCCGAAGCTGCCCATACGAACTCCCTCTCCGATTCGACATTCTCGGCCTTAAAACCACTATTTCGGCCGTCACCCACGGCCAACCATCACTTCCATTAGCTTCACCACCTCCTATAGGCCCTACCCTACCGTTCCCAAGTATTTGTTTGACCCCGGGTGAAATTTGAGTTTCACTGTGTTTCGGCCACAATGTTTTTTACAGTATGGAGTTGCGGTTTTGGTGCTTCCAGTTCCTCCGTGATCCTCCATAAATTATTTTAAAGCGTTGTAAGTATTTCTCCAAAAGAATTTTAAGATTTAAATATATTTTTGCAATAACCTGTTTTATAAACTGTGTTTTGGTTATCTGGATATACTGTGTTGGTTATTGGAAATTATTGATAACGGTTGGTTGTTGGTAGTTGGTCTGTTTCATGGCATTGTGCACGCATGCGTGGGTGTGTAATTTGAAAAGGCTTTTCGGGTGTGTGTGTATCACCCCCAAGCCGAGATGGGTTATTATCTCGGTGGAGCTCCTCTGTGCACTCAGGAGTGGAATATACTGAGTGTCGTCCCTTGGAGCTATTGCTCGGGACTTGGACGGGATGGTAGCTCTCTCGATCCGACTCCGTGATCCCTTGGGCTGGCGAAAATCAGAGAATGCTTGGCTATGTACGCGGTGGGCACGGAACTGGGCATCGCTCATGTTTATTACTTGCACGACCGTTACCCGTGAAGTGAATAAAGAAGCCAGGGTATGTGGATGGTCCCTAGGGGAGGCCATGGTACATACGGATTAAAATTGGAATTAATATAACTATTCCTGGATTTTGTTTGTGCCAAATGGTAATTTTTTGGCGTGCGTGGAAAACTGTGGTTTTCGAGAAATGGTGTTTTTCTTGGGTTTGGTGTTTTGGTCATCATGTGCATGCATAGTGGCTGTTGTATTTATATATTTGTTATCTTGGAGTATTTTTGGGTTTTACTTACCTGTGGTACCATTTATTGGTACTGCAGATTTTGATGCAGGTTTTGAGGAGGTTGAGCCCGAGGATGCGGCTCCGCCTGAGGAGTAGGGATATTTGGCTATGTTCTATCTTGTATTTGTATTTTATTTGAGGTTGTTTTATGAACAAGAAAATGGTATTATGTTGACTTGTGGATTTCAGTACTATTTTTGTATTGTACTTAATTCTGGTATTTAGTTATTTGACTTAACCTTTCCACTGTGTATTATTCATTGTACACGTGTTGCATTTCACACACTTGGCACGTGTCGTTGGGGTGCGTGACCGTGTTGTCATCATCCTGGGTGTCTCGATTTTCGTGCGTGTTCATGCATGGAAGTTGAGGGCGCCACAAATAATGCCGATGTGGGTGGGAAAATATGGCTGTTTTGGGTAGAGGATCTTGAGTTTGAGTTGATGTCAACTTCAGCAAAAGCTATTATAGATTGGTTTTCTTATGGTAATAGGCGTGTGTTGACAACTTTTGTGTATGCTAGTTACTTCCGTGATAGACGCCAAGAACTATTGGATTATCTTAGGTTGCAAGACCCTCATGGGCTGCCTTGGCTCATTGGGAGGGATTTTAATATTATTCAGAATGATAGCAAAAAAGTTGGGGGTTTGTTACAGGCTTCTCGGGTTAAGGCTGATTTTAATGGGTGCATTAACGATTGTGCTTTGTTGGATCCTCCTTTCAAAGGTAACCGTTTATCTTGGTGTAATGGAAGACTTGGAGGAAGGCGAATATGGGCCTGATTGGATCTAGTTTTGGTGAATATGCAATTTCTTAATTTTTTTCAGGGGTGTGAATATTAGCTACCTTCCACAAACGTCATCTAATCACTCCCCGATATTGATTCAATTATTTACTAATAGAGAGGTTTGTGCTCGGCCTTTTCAATTTCTTCGAATGTGGGGTTCTCATGCCGATTTTCTTCCATTGGTGAGGTAGATTTGGGAGGAGAACGTCGAAGGTTGTGCTATGGTACGGATTAGGAAAAAATTAAAAAGATTAAAAGGGGTGTTGCTGCATTGGAATAGAGATGTCTTTGGGCGTATTGAGGTTGAACTCAAGAGGCTGGAAGATCGAATTATTTGGCTGGAAGAGGAAGTATCAAGAAATTTTTCTACTTTGTCCAAAAATGAGTTAATACTTTGTAAGCAAGAGCACTTGCAATGGGTTCATAGGGAGGACATCTTGGCTTGCCAGAAATCCATGATTAAATGGATTACAAAAAGGGGATGCTAATTCAAGGTTTTTTCATGCAATTCGGAATGTGAAGAAGAAGAACAAAAAAATTGAGAGAATATCTCTTGATGATGGGAGTGTCTTAGATTCGGCAGACAAAGTGCATGATGAGGCCGTGGGTTTTTTTTAGTGGCTATTTTCCTCAACTAACCCTGTATTAAACGCTCCAAAGTTGGACCTACTCATTCTATCCATGACAATGGCAAATAATGAATTGTTGTGTGCGACGCCGTCTGTTGAAGAAGTGAAGCATGCTTTTTGGTCAATTCCTACGGACAGCAGCCCATGACCTAACGGGTATTTAGCCTCATTTTTTTCTCATGCTTGGGATATTGTTAGAGATGATCTTGTAGCGATGACGAAGGATTCTTTGCTGGACAACCTTTTTTTAATTTTATGGGGTGAAAATTTTGGTCTTGATTCCTAAGGTGGAGGAACCTGTGGGATTTGGACAATTTCGGCCTATTAGTCTTTGCTCGGTGGTGTATAAAATTATTATTTGAAAGAATTATTTCGAAAGAGCAAGCAGCATTTATCCCAGGGCGAAGCATTTTTTATAGTATGGCTTGGCTCAGGAATTGTCTCAGGGAATTAATTGGAAGGTGTGTGGGGGTAATGTGATGATGAAGATTGATATGGCCAAGGCATACGACCATGTGAATTGGAGGTTCCTTATAGAAGTTTTACATAGATTGGGTTTCTCTGATAATTTGAGATATCTAGTTTACAATGCGATTGCTTCTCTGTATTACTCGGTAATGTTGAATGGTTGCACAAAAGTTTTTTTCAAGCATTGCGTGGGCTATGGCAAGGTGATCCTTTATCACCTTACCTATTATTTTGTCATAGGAGATACTCTCTCGTATGCTAAATCAACAATTTAGTGCGGGTCGTATTAAACCTTACCACCCAAGTGGGGGTACCCTTATTTCTTATCTGTTGTACGCGGATGATATCTGGATTTTTGCAAATGGTTGAAAAGTGTCCATCCGGAATCTCATGTCAACGTTGCACCGGTATGAAACTATGTCTAGACAGTTGATTAGCTCGAGTAAGTCTACTATTTTTTTCTCATCTTCCATTTCTACAGATAGGAGAAATAGCCTCAAGCTGATTTTTGGTTTTGAAGAGGGTCTATGGCCTTGTTTATATTTGGGAATTCCACTTTATGTGGGGCGGATGAAGATTAGATTATTTGATTTTTTGTTGACAAAAATTCAGAAGAAGTTAGTGGGTTGGAAAAGTAAGATATTATATTTTGGGGGGAGGATTGTTCTTATTAAACATGTGTTAAATAGCATGCCAATTCACATGTTATCAGTTATGAAGGTGCCGAAAGCCATATTCACAAATCTTAAAAGATTTTTTTCTTATTTCCTTTGGGGTTCTTCGATGGAGATTAGAAAGCGCAAATAGATTTCATGGAGGAGTGTTTGTAAGCCAGTGGAGGAGGGAGGTATTGGTATTAGAGATTTAATGGAGGTGCAAGATTCTTTGCTTATGAAATTTGGTTGGAAATTACTGAAGGGGGAATCTATGTGGGCAGATTTTTTTCCGAAAAAAGAACCTTGGAAGGGATCATATTTATAACGTAATTCAGGAGAAGAAAGGATCCCGGTTCTAGAAGGGGATTATAGCATTATTGCCAAAAGTGATGTTGAACTCTCAATGGCTTGTTAGGAATGGGCAGCTAAATTTTTGGATGGATAATTGGGTGGGATGTGGGCCTTTAACGAATCTTTATCTGGTGGTAGGCAGTTGTAATTTGACGGTTGCTAAAGTGATTGATGATAGGGGCCGAAAATTGAAGAAATTCAGCACCTAGTCACGCCTGAAGTATTGTAGATAATTTCAGAATCTGGTGTGAGGCTTCGGTTGGGGAGGGATGTGCTAATATGGAAGCATTCTTTGGATGGAGACTTCACCACTAAATCTACTTGGGAAATTTCTAGGCAACGTGGACAAGTTTGTGAATGGAGAAAGTGGCTTTGGCAAGCGGAAACACCAAAGAAAATGTCGTTCTTCTGTTGGAGGGAGAAGCATGGAGCAGTGCTGACTGATGATTCTATTCAACGTTTGGGCATCCCGTTGGCCTCTAAATGTCACTATTGTATCATGCCTCAAGTGGAAACAATGAATCATAGTTTATGTGAGGGGACAAATGCTCAAAAGGTATGGAAGTTTTTTGCAACCCTTTGCCAGATAAGACTGCCTCTAATCCGGAACTTGGAGGGTATGGTATCTTTTTGGTGGCTACGAGAGACATCACACACTCAAGCTGGGTGGATACGTGGAGCTCTTCCCATTCTTATTTCTTGGGTTTTATGAAAGTCTCGGTGTGCAGCTAGAATGGAAAGTGAGTTGTTTAAAATAGAATATGTTATTAGAAATGTGAAGTTTTTTTTTTAAAGATGCTTCTTGCAGTTTGAAAAAATTTCAATATATGAGAAAGAATGAGAGGTCGGTGATGGAGAGCTTAATGATTCTGATTGTTCCTATTCATAAGAAAAGAGATTCGATTGTTAAATGGAACTTGTCGCCGATAGGAAGGATGAAGCTTGATGTAGACAGTGGTGCTTGTAATAATCTGGGAGATGTAGGGGGTGGAGGAGTCATCTGAGATACCAATGGTAGAGTAATAGCAGGTTTTGCGTACTCCTATGGCATAGCATCAAATACTGTTGCAGAATCTCGAGCGTTACTTGATGGTTTTTGGTTATGCAAAAGTTTAAGGTTGCGGGATGTCATAGTAGAATCGGATTCGATGGTTATCATGAATTGGCTTGCATCTGGAATTTGTCAACTTTGGTTCCTTTGAGATTTTTGGGAGGAGATTAAAGAGCTTGCTTTAGAGCTCAATGCATGGTTTAGGCATATCTTTTGAGAAGAAAATATGGCAGCGAACTTTTTGGCGAAAGAAGGTCTATATGGAGTCATCATAGATTTTATTGGTGTGGAAATTTTACAATCTCGTTTGAGAGGATTGTTGCTTATAGATTGCTTGGAAATTCCTTTTATTAGAGAGAAATGAGGCTTGTCGTAGTAAAGAAAGAGGCAGAAAGGGGTTCGCTTGGTCGTATAAGGCAGGTTGACGTTGGCGTTGTGTGTTTACGTATGTCTGGCTTTACGTATGTCTGGCATTCGTTTATGTTGGTGAGGGAAATGTTTGCAGTTGGTCTGTATTTTTCGTGAGTCTTTGTGTATAGATTCATTTGCTTTTGTTTTGGATATTGGTTTTTTTTCCGTGTTTTTTGTCAATTGCCTCATGGGATTGTTTGCGTTGATTATTTGTAAATCCTGTGAAGTTGGGATGTTGCCATGATATTCATTTGCCATAAGTAAGGATTTTTTTTTCTAATAAATGTGAGCCGGGATCACTCTTAGACATGTGACCTCGTCTCTTAAAAAAAAAAAGTAATGATCAAATTACTGATAAATAAATAAAAATGAGTCTTAACAATGGAGATGAGTGTCTGACTCACCAAGGGGGGAAGAAAAAACAATGGGTCGGCATTTTCAGCAGGCCAATGGCCATCACTGGCCTGCAAGGCCGAGTAGAAACGGACATCCCTCCTCAATGCGGTTGTGGCCTTTTCATATGTGATTTCCTCTTCATCCTCTACCTTTTCTTGGGGGATTCTTTGTTGGAAGTTTTTCTCTCTGAGAAACTGCAGTCGTTTTCACAAAGAAAAAGGACTATATTATTACAAAAATAAAATAATATAAATTTGAAGCATTAAAAATCTCAAAAATTAGTATAATATAAGCTTCAAAATAACCTTGTACCCACAAGTTAAGTCAGACAAATATCATCAACTACTAAAACAAATAGACGTTCATGATTTCCTAAACAAAATGTCCAAAACAACATTTGCAAATGAAAAAATCTATTCATAAGCCTACATACCACACACCACAATTTTTTTTATTTATTTTATTTACTTTTCTTATTAAATGTGTATTATATAGATAATGAATAAAAAAATATAAATATTTTAAGAAGAATAAAAAATAATGAAAAAAAATAAAAAATAATTTAGTGTGTGGTGTGTGGACTTATGAATAACAATGCTCTTTGCAAATGCCATGATCACTGGGTTAAAAGTAAATAAAAAATGCTGACTGTTCTTTTATCCGATCTTGTTTAACAGGTTTTTTCTTCCCCAGACCACCCAAGTCAAGTCGCGTCAATCTCCTCCATCCAGATCCCACTCGAGGATCTATTCCATGACGTGTCTTTGATCAATAAAATATTTTAAAATGGGACGAATTTGTTTTAAATAAAAATTAAAAATAAAATAAAATATTATTAAAATATTATTTTATAATATTATTATTATTTTAAAATTTTAATATTAATATATGATTTAAGAGATAATAATAGAATTTTTCTTTCTTGAAAAGTTATTAATTTACTACATATATAATTAAAGGGATAAAAGTGACATTTACATTACATTCTATTCAAAGATGTACTCAAAACATATAAGGGTTTGCTTAAAAATAGATCTCATTTCCAAAATTTTCATCTTATCTCATCTCATTTTCATATATAATTCAAGAACAAACATTTTCAAACTAATCATTAAAATTTTTTTAAACTTTTAAATAAAAAATAATTCATTTTTTTCAAATCTACAAATAAAAATAATATTATAAAATAATATCTTAATAATATTTTAACTTTATAATATTTTTTATTCATTTTTTTTCTCTCCTTTCCTAAAATTCAAAAAATACTTAACTCAAATTATCGCGCTATTATTTGCAAACTATCTTACTATTATTCACAAAATTCTCATCTGACTAAGACTTTCGCAACACCAACATGTGAAAATATATACATATATATATATATATATATATATATGAGTTGGGCTACTTTACCGCACAGAGTAACCCGCTCTACTTAACCGATAGTGTTAATTCAACTTCTTCTTTTTTTCATTTTTCTTTTCACATTTTTTAATACATTTAAAGATTTTAAAAAAAAAATCTCAATACACTTAAAATCACTTCCTTAATCACCAAATAAATAAATAAATAAATTTCTTAACAAGCGGTCAAATAGAATGGTACAAATGGGAGGACAAAGTAGTTTTTTTCTATAAATATATATATATATATATATATATATATATATATATATATATATATATAATATGTGTGTCTGTGGAAGCCCAGCGATTGACTGTTGTTTGGATGACCTAAACTATGTCCTTGTTACCGAATATAGAAAAAGGTAGCAACAGCCAAAGATGATTGCAACATCCAGCATTATTGGAAAAATCTTCCCATCAGCTTACTGTTGGGAGCAGCCAACACACACCCTAGCAAAATTACTAATTTCTCCCTGCAACAAAACGCACGCTTCTCTCAGATTTCACTCATTTGAATCATCCCAGCTTTTTTTTCCCTCTCTCCCAACCTGCGTTTCTTCCGTCTGCTATCTCCCAGTGTTGTCGTCGAATCTCCCCCAACCATCCCTCTCCTAGCACCTCGCATAATTTGTGTTTTTATTATTTTTTTTTTCTGGAAGAGCATCGTTGCGTGCGCTGGCGTGTGCTGCAGCTGACGGTCTGACTTTCCCGATCTCGGTCAATCAGGTAGTGGACATATAGTTGTTTGAATTTGAATTGGAGGCTAAGAGTTGGATTATTTTGTTGGTTTCCAAATTCTAAAATTATGTCTTTTAAAACCAAATTTCATGGCCTGGAAAGAGAAAATGAAAATATGACGCCATGATTGGGTTTAGATTGAATCAATTTGGAAGCAATTAAATTTAAACAAAAAAAAAAAGACGAGCTAATTGTTTTTATTTGCTGTAAGGTTATACATTTTTCTTGTTTTATGATTTGGTACAAGTTTGGGTTGTCACTTCTGGATTTGGGTTCATGTTCTCATATATAGGCATTGTGCTTGTCAAGTTCACATTTTTACACATTAGAATTGGAAGGCAAGTCTAGAAGTCTGATAGTGAATTCATGACTTTAATATTCTGTAATTCTTCACCTAACGATTTGATTTTGTAGTTTTTTACATATATTTATTTTTCTCTTTGGGTTAGCGACTGCATATCTATGCAGTACTGCCTCTGGTTTGTGGATATTCGCTAATATAATGTGGGAAAAATTACTTATAAAAAAATGTGGCGGAATTATATTTTTTTCCTATTTGCTTAGAGCCTCAAAGGAGGGAAATTAGTGTTCAGGATTAGTTCCAGAAGGAAGCTTAAACCATTTGGTCCGTTAGACTTGGTAATGCACTGGACCACCTCAAAATTATGCAATTTTCTCAATCATTGCAAGATTGGAAATTACTTAAAAACTTGCTTCAAAAGGTGCTGCAGACTCTTTAGAGGGGACCACTTTCAGCTTCCATCGTTGTAGCTCTACTGTGACGATTGGCTATAACTTTTCTCCAGAGTCTCTCTCTCTGAGTCCTAGAAGAATATCTTGTTCCACTTTGTATTTTTCTAATCAATTGACTTTGAGTTGCCACGTAGTATAGATTGGATCTAGTGACAGTAAAAATCCTAAATGTCATGCAAATATTGTTGTTTGTCGTAGTCATTTTGATTATTTGGACTTTTGATTTGGGTGCTTTTGAATTTGGAATTTCATGATCCTTGTATAGTTTCTTTAGGTCTTCACTGCTACTAAAGTTTTTGTGGTCCTTGATTGCAGCCTGGTTCAAGGGATTCTCTCCTCCAATGCTTTATTAAACGAAACCGTTCCACCCAGACATATTATCTTTTCCTCAATTTGGCTAATGGTCAGCATCTGGTATCTTGAATCATGATTTCATAGCACTTCACCGCTCCAGCAATGATCTAGTGCTGTTTAATTTGTTTGTGTTCTTACTTACAACAAATTGCTTGGTTTTGTTCTTTCAAATAGTTTGTTAATTTTGGAGGAAAATGGAACTATCTTTTTCTGGGATTTCCTTTATGAACGATATGTTTTGCTTGTCTGGTCCCCATTGCAGCCCTTCAAGATGATGGAAAATTCCTTCTTGCTGCATATACATCCCACCTATGCAGGTTGTATCATCTATGTAGATGCTGATGATATGTAAAAGGGGAGTGACACAAATTACAGCACCTATGCTTCTTTGCATGATTGGACAGTTGCACCAGAATCAAGCAATATGAAAGGCAAAGAAACTCAAGATGAAGCTGGATTGAATATTATTTTGTTGTGATTTGTGCTATAATTATTTTATATTCGAAAAAAAAATAATGTATGTTGAGCAGTGCTAAGATATGGATATTAGGTCATTTGTAATGTTCATCTAGTTAATGTCTTTTTGAAAGGTTGTAATGTTGTAATATTTGTAAGACATTTTGGAATGTAACTTTAATGTTACTTACAAAAACATGTTTATAATGTAATTGTTTACATTGCACTCTGTTGATTGTGATTGTAATGATAACAATATATGTCCAAACTTATATAGTAATCTGTCCAAAATCAGAAATGTAATCTGTCCAAAATTAGAAACAAACTCTGGCAAAAAATACACTAACCACCAAAATATTTCTAGAATTACAACAACCAATTTTTCCATAGCATTACACTTAACAATATTTGTCCACAACTACAACCAAGATCTGTCTACAAGTACAGCAAAGAATTACAGCTGAGCATACCAGAATTACACTCTAAAATAGTTTTCTACAATTACAACCAAGATCTAATTGGATAAACATAGCAACTATGTTCTTTGCTTATGCTCCACATCAAACTGAATGCAAAAGTGGTTGTCACCAAAGGACTTCGGAGTTTTGATAGCAGTACTACTAGTTGCTCATCAGACACCTTAACTTCAATAAAAGCTCCCAACGACAAAGCTAGTCTTGTAGGAAACTGATGCTTACACTGGAAGAGAGGCAAACAAAAAGAATTCAATATAAGAAGTCTAGTAGAAAATAAAGAAGAGAAAGGAAAGGTGTGATAGGCCAGAGGGTTGGACTCATAATGTAAAAGGGAAAGAAAATCTGCAACCATAATGCCAAATCACTAGCTGATCCTTTGAGAACTTCAAAACTAATCCTTAGCTAAAGGCACTTAAATTAGAATTTGTTGGTATTTTCATACACTTAAGCATATTGCAGTTCCAATCACTACTTCCTGTATAATAAAAAAAGGTCACGCAACAATTACAAGAAATTCCAAACGAGGGCCACATAGTGTGCCAAAAAAAAAAACGCTTGTCCACACTCTTGAGATTAACACTTTATGGTTGTCCAGGTTTTGACAAAATGGTTATTGATTCTTGCTTAATTAGTATTCTAACACCCCTCAAGTATCCCATACTCCTATAATAATACCATTATTGACAAAATCGGAGCATTTCTAATTCCGATGCTCTCTCCATGTAAGGGTTCTGTGAGTGATAGACTGTAAAATGGGGAAAATGGAAGATAGAGTTTCTAATTCTATTGTACAAAATATTACAATTTCAGCTATCAATCTATTTCTAGCAGATTGCCAATCATACAATATTAGAGGATATAAAGCCAAATCAATAAGAAAAAAGAAGGCTTTAAGTCATAAAAGGAAAAAAGAAATGTAAAAGAAAAGAAATGATGACAAGACCTTTGAAAATGATGAGCAGTATGATTTGAGAATGAAAAATTATAAGATGAAGAATAATATTGTTCAAAAGCTTCAATGACATTACTACAAGTGATTCTTTGGCTCTTGAAAATTGGGAGAGGCACGTCATTGCATTCTTTTTAAGGAATATGGCAAAAACAAAAACAAGAAAAGTTACTTGCCAAAAAAACCCCTTTCAGCCTATTCTTACATAACATTTATCTAAGTCTCTAGTGCTTTACTTTTATTTTGGGTAATTCTCTTGTGCTTTATTGAATAGTAAAATACACACATATATCGCATAAATCAAATATGGCATATAGCTTGAAGACGTGCAATAGCAAGTAGCAACTGGTTAGCTAATCCATCTTAACCCAAGCAGAAAATCAATGACACAGCATGGTACAACTACATACAGGCATCTTAACAAGCTATGCCCACGAGCATGGCTGAGTGCCATTTGGGGACTTGGGGATCAGAAGTTAGTGTGGCATAGATTATGATCTGCAAATGTCTGCCCAAACTTTCCATAAGCTCACAATAATACAATCACTAACCCAAAGACCCCAGAACACCAAACTATTAGCAATTAATAGCTCCCATTTTATACCAAGATCATTATGAGGTAAAACCATCATTATACAATTAAAAGAGGCTGAAAAGAGATTGCATCATATTCAGAACAGATTCATAAAGTCTATAAAATCTGAGAAAGAAATTATGTGAAACGTACTATAGAGTTCCCAATTCATAATCTATAAATTGTGAGTAGTTCATTTGCCAGCATCCTTTATGTAGGAGTTTGTAAAACAAAATTTATCAATCGAAGTATTAGTTCGTAGTCATATGAACTTATGCAATAAAACTAGTTTAAGGCCCATATGCCAAATTCATATGGGGTGTGTGACTCGGTCTCAAATGTGCTTCCAAGTGTAGAAGTGTCAAGTTGTATCAAGGATGAGTCCAGGATCGTATTCCACAGGGACAAAGGACTATCAAAGCATTCGTGAGATTTCAGTTTAAAGATTATCCTGACTAAAAGAGATGAAAAGTAAAATGCAATGTGCAAAAGTTGAATTAAACTTGTAAGAAATAATAAAACAAACACTTGAGATGCAATTTTTGCCCATTTCTGATTTGAAGTTAGATTTACCTCTAGTTTTATTTTCTCTCAATCATTTTCTCATTCCAAGAGATTATGATCGGTTAATTAAACAATAAACACACTTTTCAATATAATCAAGGTAATTGACAGATTGTATAACAAATGTAAAGTGAAAGAAAGACATCAAAATCTTGTTACGAGCTCAAGCATCAATCGTGCCTTTACGTCTACGACTGATCAAGTTCAAGTACATAGCATTTTAATCCTTTCCATAGGCAAGATGAAATACAATCTATCAATTTAATCACCCAAAATTCCATAACCTTGAAATAAATTCAACCCCAAACAGTCATGGGTTACTCATTGAATCCCAAGATAAAAATCTAGCCTATCATTTCTAAATTAGAAAAATACACAAAAATGATGAACCCTAACATTTGGAATTACTATGTAAATAAATTGCAGATGAAAAGTAATAAAGCTCAATGATAACAAGTACTGAGAGTAAATTAAATGGAATCGAAATAGCTGAACCAAACTAAATCTAATATCTGCAGCCGGAAACAATAAAATGCCAAAGAAAAATAATTCTGAACAAAAAACGAGAGGAAACAATAGTCTGCTACGGAAAACAATAAAAAAATGAACAACAATCCAAATAAAATGCCAAAAGAGAGAGGGAGCAAAGTATGCTACCCAAAAACAATAAAAAAACTGTAGAAGTCAAATGCTAAATGGAAACAATAATATTTTCCAAAGACAAAAACTGCCGAACGAAAAAGCAAAAGCCAAAAGAATAAAAATATATATATGTATATCTCTCTCGGCCCCCCCCCCTTTCTTTCTTTTCTTTTTATTTCTTTTGCCGCCTCTCTCCACGATTCTCATTAAGCCCGTGCACTTCTTCTGCGTGAGTTCGTGCGTGAGTGCGCTGCTCCTCTTGTATCCTGCTGTGCGTGAGAGTTGACTGCCGAGCACCTTCACTTCTCATTTCAAGATTACCCTACATCAATTCCTTTCCAAAAATGCCCCTGCAAAAATTAAGATTAAGTATTCACAATGAGGGATAAAATTGAGACATTAATTCTGATGTGATTTTACAAGCTGCATTATAAATCATTTTAAGTGCAAAATATCAGAATTTATCAATGAGTCAAGTACTAAAAATAATTGCATAATTAAGTGCTTAATTCATTTTTAGATAAACAATTTAATCACTTTAGCAACTTAATTATGCAATTTTGACATTTTATCAGTGTGCTAATTACCATGTCCTAAAATGGTCATGCAATGAAAGCATTATTAAATGAAAAAAGTTTAACAAAGCTGTTCTTGAAAGATTTTAAAGAGGAAGCACAAACTTTTTTATTGAATCAAGTAAATAGATGTAGCCTAAAGGAGCAAGAAATTGATATAAGAAAGTCATGACAGCTAGCCTCATTGAATGCAGTAGCAGAAACCCAAAAAAAATAAGGTGTGGAAAAGAAACTTCTAAGCTCATCCAAAGAGTGCTCCCGATCTTTACAGTTTTGACCATTCCTTTCAAACCAAAACACACTTCAAGAAAGAACACGCTGACCCTATGCATTGCTAAGATTATTACTACTTGGTTAAAAAAATGATGTGGGTAAAAAAAACTCAACCTTAAAAACTACAGAGAACTTCTAGTACGATTAACTCAATTCCACTTCTCGACAACATAATTCAAACTCTAATGTAGGTAAGATGAATTGATTTTGAATTCTTAAGTTACATGAGCTCAATTCTATAGATAAGCACATAAACTTAGATGCCGTAGTCCCTTAAATCTGGATCTTTACCCAAGTTATAGATGTGAGACATAATACTTGTCTTTAAGGAACAGTGTTTGAAAACTTGTGAAAGGGTATTGAACTTTACAATATTTGGCTTAAGGATATCTCATAGAAAACTAAGTTAAAGGAATTATCCATCTGTGCTATAATTTGGAGGTTTTTAAGGCTGTTTCAGCTCAAGTTTATCCATGAACAACACCAAACTAAAAATCACAGTGGCTTAAAAACATCAGAATTCGAAATCTTTAGTTTTAGGAACTACATCTGTTGCTAAGAGTAATGAAAAAATATATATAAAAAAAAAGAGACCAATTTACTGGGGACAAAGTTCAATGTTTGATATAAGAGTACCAAAAGCTGGTTCTGAAATTTTGTGTTTCTGAGGCTTTTAAGCTCAGATACTAACTACTTAACCAAGATTCAAACAAATAAAACCATAAAGACCTTAACTTTACGATCTACAACTTTAAACGTTGCTTTCGAGAACCGAGAACCAAGTAAATATATATGAACCAACCAACACTTGCGAAATCGTAACAGGTGGAGATGAGCCATCGGTGGGTGTTGCTAGACCGAGTGATGGCCGTCGCGGGGTGGCGCTGGGCAGGCAACACAGGTGCTGGGCGACGCGGGCTCTACAGATGCAGGATGTGCTTCTACGTGGGATTTCGAAATGGGCTGTTGTTCTGTTGTTTGGGTAAAACGAGCGTTTAGAGTAAGGGAAGGAAAAAAATAAACAATTAAAGCCATGTGAGGTGTGCAACGGATGATGAGCTACAGTAGACTGATCCCTAGTATTACTCTTTTTTTTTAAAGAAGCGGATCACCCTTCATTAAGATAGGACATACAACTCTGATTTGAAAACAAGTCATTTACAAATATTTAATAGCTCCCCAGAACACATACGTGTCTGACAGGGTCTAGTCCAGACGGCACATCTCTAAAAACCTAAGTCTTAGAGAAATACCACCTCTGTACACGACAAAGGTTAAAAAGCCCCCATACCACGACAAAGCAGGGTAGGGTTCTCCAAACCCCACCATCCGACAGCGCGGAGGGGGGACTTCTTTTTGGATTTTTATTAATTTAAAAACAACATTACATAAAGAAAATTACAAACAAACAGGATTACAAAAATACTACAATGACACGAGTACTACACAAACAGCCACTGCAAAAACAGTACACAAAAAGAGGCTGCTGTAGCGCGTGTAGCCCACGCACCAAACTGGGTGGGAACCGAGGACTGATCTTGGAAGTACTAGACTCGCTGATTCCAGAAAAGCCGCGCATGACTGCGTCAGAGGGGTCTCCGGTGGCGCGTGCAGGCCACGCGCCCGAGAACTCCGGGAGCTTCGACCCGCGCGTGCGGGCCACTCGCCACTCCGTTTGACGCCGCGATCGGTGGTTTAGAAGATCGGCAGCGGGGGGACATCATGGCGTGGCGCGTTCTGGCCTGAGCTCGCCGGAAAGTCCTAGATCGGGGGTTCACCGTAAGAGACCTGAAAAAAACAAAGAAAACACACAGAAAAACACAAAGATAGCTGCATCGAGGAGGAGGGGGGAGGGAGGAGGGAGGGGGAGAGGAGCCGAAGCTCCCCCCCCCCCTCGTTCGGCTTCAGAACGAGTGTTTTCTAGAGAGAGAGGGTCTCAGTTTTTTCTTCTAGAGAGAGAGGCCTCCGGGACTAATACCTCAATCCCTAGTATTACTCTTATTTTAAATGCAACATCCTTCCTTGGAATAGTGATTGCTTATGTATTCCTAAAAGCTGGCCATCGTGTCATCCAACATTATTTTAACAAAACTTCTACTCAACCTCCTACTATTCACAGAACCTCCATACACCATATTTTTTTTTTATCAAATATTTAATATATAAATAATGAATAGAAAAATTAAATTAATTTAAAAAAAATAAACTCAAAATTTTTTTTTTAAAAAATATTAAAAAATTTAAAAAAATGTGGTGTGTGGAGGTTGGGGAGGTTGTGTAGCATTTCTCTTATTTTAAATGCATCGTACCATTGATTTCTCTCTTTCCAAAACTCAACCCACGCGCTCATAGGGGACGCTTTCAATCGTGGTTAGGCTTCTGACTAGAGTAAAGGATCACTATTCATCTTACCCATGAGTAACATCATGACTTTGTATAGTTCTTTTGAAACCCTTTTCTTCATAATTTAAGATTTGAAATTCTTGTCTTTTACACTTATTTTGCATCACTTTTAAAAAATCCTTGAAGGTTAGAATTTACCATTCTAACCTAATCGATGTCACTTAAGGCAAAGACATCTCATTACCACCACAACCCATCAATTGGCTACTTGATACAAAACCATGCAACCTTTCAACAAGTCACTAAAGCCAATGCCTTTTCCACAAGTTTTTCAAATATATTTCTACACTATTCAATCCTCATGATGTCACATAAAACCAAACTTAAGTGCTGGCCAAAAGCAGTTTCATAAACCAAACCAAAATCACCACTTTTCACCTAGAAAATGAAGTTTTGTCCCAACCGTATGCCCTTGTTCTTATAAGAAATTTTTTGCACTTAGTTTTGCCACCTCCACATGCCAATGCCCTTTCCCTTTAGCTCTTAAAGTGTACTTCAAAACTCTCCAATGAAAACTTGCCAATCCCTTTCCATGAGCATCAAAACCGATTGGTAAATGGATAGGTGAAGTAGCTCATGTTGACCGAAAACCCCTACACATTCTAGATTCTTTTTCATTTTCTACTCAAGATTAACTAATTGGCACTCAATCTCATCTCTTTACCCACCTAAGAAAGCCACTCAATGGTGGTCATTATACCCTCAAATTAGACCAAGAGGATGGGACAAAAGAGGATTAAAATTTTGGATAGATTGGGAGGAACTAAAACCATCAGCCATGGCTTAGTCCTTTGGAAGTTTTTGTTTTTCTTTCCTAACAACAAGCGGCAAACATCCATGGACACCACATCACACCATGAATTATCAAAATACCCCGATCAATTGAAAAAGAGGCCAAACACCGTTGGTCAACTATGACCTCATTGCCCTTCTTGAACCAGGATAGCTTGTATGGTTTCGGATGACTATCTGTTTTGAGTTCGAGCTTCTGATTCTTCACCTAGTCTACTGCTTCTTACAATCTAAGCACACTGATACGCCTCAGAAACAATCTACAAAGAGTGGCGGCTTAGGACATCTTGCAAAAGCAGCCACAAGCCACCCAAATATCTTGCCACCATCTGCTTTTCAGTCTCTAAAAGATCATTTTGGGCCACCAACTGATAGAACTCCTCGATGTAATCATCAACGGGTCTCACCTTCTACCGCAACGTGTGAAGTCGTTAAAACAAGGGTTAAGTGAAGTGACCCTTCATCTTCATCTTCATCTTCTCCCAATAGCCATTCTTGGCCTTGCCCTATTGCTCTCGAGATCCCTTCAACTGCCCCCACTAGGCAGAGGCTTGACCCTTTAACTAATAGCGACGAATTTCACCTTCATACGATTTGAGACATCTTTATTATCAAAGATTCATTCCACCTTATGCAACCAATCAATGGAGCCCATAACCTGCAAGAGTACCAGAAGATTCTAGTAGATTAACTATGAAGCCTAGGTCTCCTCCTCAATCACCCCTACCATGGTATTCTCGAAACGAAGCATGATTGTAATATGGGTTCTCAAAATTGGAGTCAGAGTCATGATTATACATATGACCCTCCAGGTTTTGCACCTCTAGACTTTGGGTTAATTCTGCTATCTGCTTCTGGAAATCTGCAATCATTGCTTCCTATTCGTTACAATTGTGGTGAGGGCCTTCCTCATTAGGAGCCGGCCCACACCAACCATGACCTCTACCACCAATCATGAAAAATAAAAACAATTCACTTTTTTCAAATCTACAAATAAAAATAATATTATAAAAATATTAGTATTTTAACTTTATAATATTTTTTATCTCTACTTTTCTAAAACCTAAAAAATACTTAACTCAAACTATCTTACTATTATTTACAAACTATTTTACAGTTATTCACAAAATTATCATCAAACTAAGACTTTCCCAGCACCAACACATGAATTTATATATATATATATATATATGTGTGTGTGTTTGCAAGTCCAACGATTGACTGTTGTTTTGATGACGTAAACTATGTCCTTATTTCCGAATATAAAAAAGAGAAAAGCTTGTGGCCGGACGGATGTGAAAAACATTTTTCCACCGGCTAATAACAACAAGACACGTAGGCATTCCATAAAGATCTTCAATACAGCCGCATGTATGAGAAAATACCTAACTTCGTCCTCTCCCTCCCATCTTCACTCCTCCACCCCGAGCCCTCCCCTTTTTCTCCCTCCCATCTTCACTCCTCCACCCTGGCGGAAGTCCCAACCCTTATTATTCGTTCTTATTTCCTCGCATCAAATAAATAAACAATATTACACCTAATGAAACAAGTGATACCAAATAGAGTGATGGATTCAATGTTGTACTTTTCATTACTATCTAGAGCTGCACTTCAGGCCGGATGGATTTCCCCGAATTTTGCAATTGCGGAATTGTAGATTTTAGGCCATCTGTGCAAAACTGCGTGCTCGATGTTCTACTACTGACTTTTGGGTTTTCTGGAAATTTTTGTGCATAATCAAAATAAATAGAGTAGGGACCATATTCTGCATTGTATTGTTTAAACTTTTTCATGAGTCAGCTTTGTCAAGGTGCAATGGGTATCTTTCGCCGCGGTTCGACGGAGCTTTGATGATTTTGGCTGAGATGAAGCTGTGGCTGTATAATCATTTGTGCTCTGTCTTATGTATTTGCATAGTTTGATAACAATTTCTGCAAGAAATAGAAATTGACTTTGATGCTTGAACTCTGAACTGGGAAGTAGATATCCATATATCATCCTCATGAAAATAAAAGACTAGAGCTTTTCACCTGAAGAGCTTTTTACGCGAGGTGAGGGACTCTAGTAATCGTCAGGATTGTGAAACCGCTAGGCGCGTTCGTATGCATACTTCTTCAGATCTATGCTCCGTGTTGGGGGAGGGAGAGAGAGCTTCGGCGTACGATTTTTTGGGGCAACCTTCCGTCGGCGTCGATCGCAGATGGGGGAGAGAGAGGGAGCTTCGGCTTCGTGCTTCTTGCAAAGGGGGAGGGAGAGGGGAGAAAGGAGGGGGGAGACATGTTGGGGTGTATGCAGCTGTATTGAGGATCTTTATGGAATGCCTACGTGTCTTGTTGTTATTGGCCGGTGGGAAAATGTTTTTCACACCCATCCGGCCCGAAGTTTTTCTCTATAGAAAAAGCTAGCAACATCCAGCATTATTTTAAATGCAACATCCTTCCTTGGAATAATGATTGCTTATGTAATCCCAAAAGCTGGCCATCACGTCATCCGGCTTCGTTGATCTGGATGCCTGCCTTGAAGAAATTATCATGGCTTTGAATCAGAGGTTGTGTGCCTGCCTTGAAGAAATTAAACTTCTAGTATTTGGTCCATTCTCAGATTTTCAGGTGCTAAAAATTCAAAACATGACTAAATTGCTAAGGAAGAAATGTTGTGTGGTGGAATAGTTCTTCAAGATCGCAACTTTAATGCAATATGAACTTGTAGATAGTGAAAGATGAAGATGAAGAATATTAGTGTACGTACCTGCATTCGCCAGAGGAGATCGCCGCTAGGCTTGACCTGATATCGATTCTTCTAGAAATTTTGTCGAGCCTCTTCGACCTCATCTCGCTCTTCCTGGGTACCAGCCTCTAGATCAAACTCCCATATCTGCCTTCCCACAAAGTTGTTTGTGCTGTAGATGTATGGGTCATTCCCACCTTCTGCTATCTTCAGCCTCCACATTCTTCCTCCTGATAATTATCACTTTCCTCAGATCAAACTGCTCGCACGCAGCTTAAATTGTTATACGTGCTCTGAAAGAATGGCTCGGGTGTGTATGCAGTTAGTTTTAACCACCATCAGAGCAACAATATCAAGGTATTACACAGAGAGAGAGAGAGAGAGAGAGAGAGAGAGAGAGAGATGGGGTTACCTGTGAACAAGTTGCAGAAAATTCAATATCGCACATGAAATTAATTAAAAGGTAGGAAGAGGAAGGAAAAGAAGAGAAATTAACGAGATAGGAAGATGAAGGAAACGAAGAGCTGGCCTGAGAGGTCAGGTAAGAGGCTCTCTCTCTTTATATTGAAGAAGCCCTTCCCCAACTCTCCAGTATTCACGCTCATGATGTTTCCCAAGTCAACGTTATAGGTAGTACTTTTGATAATTTGGGATAACAATTTTACAATATGATCATAATTATAGTAATTTGTAATTACTATAATTACTTGGTAATTAAGAAAGTATTTGCGAATGATGTAATTTTTTTTCTTAAATGTGTAAGGGTATAAAAAAATAAATAAAAAAAAGACCAAATAATTTTATCAGGACCTATTCTCGAGCTATACCCTCAGTGTGTCTAGTCAAATTTTGTCTAAGTAGTTCAAAAGTGGCCTGTATTGAAGCAATCAAAAACTCCAAAGCTCCACTTTTGAGTTATAGTAAATTCATGATCTCTTTCTCCAAATTTGGTTAACTACTATTCATCTCCAAAATAATATTTTACTCTAAAAATATTCTCAATGGCTACTATAGGATAATTAGGTTGAGAAAAAAAAATAGTTGGAAAATAATAATTTTAAGTAAAATTTAAATTATATATTAATTAATATTTGGAGTGTATTTGTAAAATATAGAAAAATTAAAAAATGATTATTAAAATATCTAATATTATATTATTATTTTAACTTTCACTACAACAAAAAGTGGCTTTTGCGGCCAAATTTATTTCCGGCAACAACAATCTGGCGGCAAAAATTCATTTTGTCCTGTTGAGACACCAAGCTTGCGACAAACTAGAATTTTGCCATAAAAAGTAACTTTTTGCGGCGAAATTTAGTGTGGCCATAAAAGCAGTGTACAGAAATGACATATTACAGTGCTTTTTACTCTATCGCGGTGATAATGGTAGACACAAAAAAGTAAGATGTCATCAGGTTTATTGGGGCGGCTATTATCGCCGCAATAACCCTTATACCCACATATTTATCTTTCCCTTTCCTCTCTCTCTGCCTCTTTTTCCTTCCCGCAAAAGACCTCCTCCCGCGAGATTACAGAAAACCCATGCCCTAACAAGTTGACCGCCACCGTTGAACACCATCTTCTCGCTACCTGGACCGAGAAAACCCTCTCACCCATTCTCAGTCACCATCTGAGAAAACCTTCACCCATTTTCAGTCACCATCTGCGTCGAAATCCATCCCCAAATGTTGCTAGCCGTGTATCTGAATGTTAGAAATCGACAGCCTATGAGCACAACTCCGGCCATCCTCACACACGAGAATCAATTGGCATTGACAAATTTATGTGGGGAGCTTGCGAGTTGCGATCCTCGGCACTAATTAGTGCTTCATATCGATTGAATATTCCTAAACCGTAGGGATCTGGGGCGAATCCAACAAGGTCAGTCCAATCCAAGCATGCTTAAAGTTTGATTTTTTTCCTGTCTATTTCCTTAGTAGATAGTTCATTCAATCTGTTAGTTTAATGATCATGTACGATTATAAATATGTTTTATTTTTTTATTTTGGTTAACTGAAATTTAGTCATAGACATGGTTGAGTCTCAACGTCATTTGAATGTGCTTATTTAAAATAATTAAACCATTACTCCTCTGTTACTTGTTAATGCCTAAAAACTGCGTGTAATGGAGGGGAAAATACCAACATTGAGAGGAACAATTTGGAATTTACATTTTCTGGCTGCATTGGTGTAGAGTGAACTCTCTGGTGGTTCAAGTTCTTACATGAAGTTTATTGTTTTTCAAAGGTACTGGGAAAATTGTTTCCCTTCGGGCATCATATAATGTAAAGCTACACATGTGTAGCTTTGTTTTAAATTTAAATCAACCAAACCATGTTATATATATTGTGTTTGCTCTTTTTTTTTCTCTGTGTTTTCTCAATTTGGGGCATTAGTTTAATGAGATTCTATACAGCAATTAACTCAATGATAGTGTGATTCCATACAATTAGAAGGTACAAAGGGAAAGCTACTTGGTCGAAAAAACAAAACAGAAAATTATCACTAGGCGATGAACAAACAAGAAATCAGCAAAAATATATTGATTTCTGACCCTCAGTATCCATGTTGTCTACAAACATGGTTTAAATCAGCTTGTATGACTGTTACTCTTGAAGTAGACACCATTCTCTTGTCAGAAGCTCAATTATGCCATAGCTACTCGAATTATGTCTTTTAATATATAAAAAGCATGACTAATATGTATATCATGCTTTAATGTGGAGTGACGGTTCACGTCAAGAATGAAATATATATCTAGCTATATATAGAGAGTATAATAATGCTTAGTATGTGCTCTACATTACAAGTGTCTTAAGCTAGGCTTCATGTGTATGGGTACTCCCGTTAAATTAGCATGATTAGAACAAGCTCATGAGGAAATCGTCAAAAAACATGATTAATTTGCTGCACCAAGCTGATTGCATGCATGAGTCATCCTTGATATATCTCCACTTGTTTTCACCACAAGTGCATCTAGTGTTTACAACTTGTTCAGGAAGTTCTAGGATTACGGTTTTTTTCCTTATTTAAGGATCAGGGTTTTTATTTTTGTGTGTTAGCTGGTCCAAATAATCATGTAGATCAGGATGATCATGATCGATGGATGTTGGAGAATGAGTGACGGTTTGATATTCCTCGATCGATCTCTTAATTAAGAACCAATACTTTCATATGAATTCTTCCTTGATTTCTTTACTTTGAAAACGTACTTTTACTTGAAAATTGATCGTTCCCAAAAGTTAATGAGCTGATTCCTTTGTATATAGTATATTTGTTTGGAGATCATAAATGCCATTAAGTTGTCATTGTCTTAAAATTTGGTAATTTCTATTTTAGAAGAACAAGAGATTGATGGAGATCTAGTGTTACATACATTTACAAATTAAGTCAGACAAAAATAAGCTATTCCTAGCGTGATATATATATATATATAATATAAACTGATTTGTAAAGTCCCACACGGTCCCTGTGTAAAAAAAGTGGACCCTATTGAAAAAATCTGGGTAAAAAAAATCTATTTTTTTTCTTGAGTCAAACTCACTTTTTTACAAAAAGTTTGCGCAGAACTTGTCTGTCTGTTTATTAGTGTTTATACCAAGTATTACTCATTTATATAATTTACAAAGGCGTCTCTGCATGGGTTAGCATGGCTCACATGTATGCAAGTCAATTTCCATCAAATGTGCATATTTCATACCTCCTCGTTTGCTATCTTTTTGTAAAGACTTATTTCAGACCAACTCCTCATCACTGGGATAAAACCTAAACCTTTGGGGGGAGCGCAGCTCCCCTATCTCTCAGCCCCATGTATATGTCGTTCTAAGGAAGGAAAAAGAGTTGGTAGCAAATTAAGAAAATTAAATGGTTTTTATATATATTTTGTACTCCAAAGCAGAATGTAGTTAGGGATTGAGTATATATATATATCTACTACTGTAATATGGTAGCAGGTATATTTATGGAATATTGCGGACGACTGATCTTATAAAATGAAGCTAGCTATAGCTAGCAAGCTTTGGTTTCTTTGTTTGTACAAAATATGTTGTAGATCAGCAACCCCGTAATGGTAAGCAACATGAAAAAAAGCTCCTGCATAATGGAATTTTGGCAAAACCTAGTTTTGGACCATGAGCACTTGTGGTATTTGCATTCTCACTAGCTGTGTGGAAATATTTAATAGATCTGATTGGGAATAGATATAATCTGGGTGAATCTCTTCAAAGAATTACTGACTTAAGGCAATATTTTGCATCTCATGCATTATGATTCATTGCATGTACGTTGCTTTTTTGCTGGATGCTAAGAAATCCCTTCAACTTTCTTAGCATCCATTGGAATGTTACCAAGATGTGTTTGCCTTGTGATACATTAAGGAAAATTAACAATTTCTTGTCTGAGGTTGTTCCAAGACAAGCATAATTGCTCTTTTCCATAAATCTCACCATGGCTCATGTTTCTGAAAGAGTTGCATTGGATGTGCTTGTTTTTAGTATTAATATTGTGTTAGTTGAGCATATATATATCAAGCAGTGATATTCTATAGAAAAATATCAACAACTGCCCTGATATTATTTTTGTTAATTACCCTGAAATAACACGTGTCATGACCCTATTTATATTGTCAATATCTTTAATACTTGAGATATAACTTTCCACAACATCATGTCTATTATTTATAAGCTTTAGGAAGATAAGCAGATCATGACACAACCACTCTGCACTATGGACTATGAATTCATTATCTACAATTAAAATCCTGAACTGCAGGTAATACATACCAGCCCATCTACTTCTAGGGCCAGGCCTGAATGCTAAACTAAATTGTAGGTAGGAACTTATAAGTAGAGATCATACACACAAGTATGAGATCAAACACATGTTTTTGAGAGTGATTAAATCTACATTACATGATTCTACTCCAAAGTCTTCTCCCCCAACTTGGTATCCCAACTTAAGAAAAATGATGAGCTCGGTCAAATCTCTCTCTATTGTAGCAAATAGCATCTCTTATATTAATAGACATAATTTATGCATGGTCCTCCCACTAGTCTAAATGTTTAGCCACATTGACATTACCCATAATAGGAGTCCTTTCTGGGTCACTTGCTAGTGCTCCCTACCTCTTAAACTGTGCTAAGTCTTCTACAGTTCAGCTCTCTTGTAATAAATGTTAAAAAATACCCAAGATATAGGGGCCCGCTCTCCCTAAAAATGGTGGCAGAATGAATATGGTCAGGAGGGCACCATAAACCATCTTGTCCTTCAAACCCTTTTGTTCTGCTCTGTACAATACAAGAGCAACTGTCTCCTCCTAAATTCATACTGGCCATCAATTTCGATATTTGTATATTTACTCTGGTTTCAAAAACCAAGTTTAAAATCTGAATGGTCATAGGAGGGCCATAGAACTGCCTGGGATAATATGCTAATAAATAATGTCATAACCCTCTACCGTTACTTATATAGTAATCCGAAGACTACTTTGTGTTTATTTCTTGTCTAGCCTTAATTAGAGCTGTCCAAATCTTGATGGACAGCACTTCAATCTCCTGTTTTTTTATGAGACCACCTGTAAACACTCTCAGAATGACAGGAATACCCATACCCAAGCATAAAAAACATAACATGCTGCACCACCAATATGCAAGCTCTTCAAAAGGGCAACTTGGTCAGTAAGGATATCTTGTTGATATCCTTAATTCAGCTTTCACATGGCTCGAAATTAATCGCATGTGACCACATGTTCTACTCACATTTAAGACTATATATAATCCCTCTTAGCAAAAAGCATAAGGAATCAAACTAGAACAATGCTCAGCCCTTTCTCTCATGCAGATTTAATATTCAACAGCCACTTTGTCTAAAAGAGAACCTAAGAAGGAACGAAATGTATATAATATTCTTTGCAGTATAAATATAATGTATGCTACGTTCATATTGGTCCTATATGAACATGAAATATGCAAATAATATTTCATGTGCCGGACACTTAGCTCTCATTAAGGTCCTTGAGTAAACTTTTTCCAGCTAATGATCGAGGTTGTTTTTTTTTATTAAATAGATATAGGTTTAAGCAAGCAGAAAAACTATTTTATAATTGTTGTTATGTTTCCTTTCGTTATTTTTCTATTTGTTAATAGAACTTTGTATATTCATCCATAGAGATTACATTGATGAATTTCATTTTTGGCATCATATCTAGATGGACAAGACGTGGATGGATATTGAAGATAGATTTGTGTCTAATGAATATGCATCGGGGGTTAACCATTTCATTGCTATGGCTCGGGAACATGCACCCGGAGGAGTTGATATTAGGTGTCCGTGTCGTAGATGTCGTAATATGTTCTTCCAGCCAATAAATGTGGTCGAGGAGCATTTATTCATCATAGGGATTGATCCTTCTTATAAGGCTTGGATATTCCACGGTGAGGATGAAGTATTGGATGTTAGTTCCTCAGATTCTGGTGATGAGGCAGGGTTGAATGATGGCTACATTGATGATATGGATGAGATGCTGGATGACATTCGGGCTGGAGGCTCTATGGACCACTCAGACGGCTTTCAAAGACCTACTCATGGTCTTTCATTTGGGGGTCCAGGTGCCAACTTTGCTGAATTGTTAGAAGATGCACGTTGTCCACTCTATCCATCGTGCCTAAAGTTTTCAAAGCTATTATTTATCGTAAAGTTGCTTCATATCAAGACAGTTGGTGGTTGGAGTGTTAAATCATTTAACATGGTTATCAAGTTGTTGAAAGATGCATTTCCTAATGCACTTCTCCCTGACTCATACAATGAGGCATGCCGTTTAGAACGTGGCCTTGGCTTTAATTACACCAAGATAGATGCTTGTTTGAATGATTGTGTTCTTTTTTGGAAGGAGCATTCCGATAAAGAGAAGTGCCCTAAATGCAATACTTCGAGATGGGTGTTAAGCACTAATAAGGTGAAGAAAATTCCACACAAAGTGCTGAGATATTTTCCTTTGGTCCCAAGGCTGCAAAGACTATTTGTGTCAAGTAAGACTGCCGTGGCAATGAGGTGGCATGCTTCTGAACGGGTCAACGATGCTAATGTCATGAGGCACCCTGCAGATTCGAAGGTTTGGCAAGATTTTGATCTCCAATATCCTACATTTTCCTCAGACTCTCGTAATGTGAGATTTGGTTTAGCTAGTGATGGTTTTAACCCATTTAACAATATAGCTAAACCATATAGTATATGGCCAGTGATACTCGTACCTTATAACTTGCCCCCTTGGTTATGCATGAAAGATCCATACCTCATGCTATCTTTGCTAATTCCTGGCCCAAAAGCACCTGGTAATGATATTGACGTCTATCTACGCCCTTTAATTGATGAATTGACATATTTGTGGGAAGATGGAGTTAATACATATAATGCCTCTACCTCATTTATGTTTCGCTTACATGCCGCTTTACTATGGACCATTAATGACTTTCTTGCGTATGCTAACCTTTCTGGGTGGAGCACAAAGGGTAAGTTGGCATGTCCAACATGCAATGATGAGACAGATTCATTGTGGTTGGTCCATGGTTGAAAGCATTGTTACATGAGTCATCGTTGGTGGTTGCCAGCAGGGCACAGGTGGAGATCTAAAAAGGCTGAATTTAATGGTAATATGGATCATCGGGATCAACCTATACATTTGTCAGGGGACGCTATCATAGAACAGTTGAAAGAAGTGACAGATGTACAGTTTGGGAAGACTACAAAGAAGAGGACCTCGATGTCATGCATATTGAGAAGAACATATGCGATAGCATATTAGGCACTTTGATGAGTATTGATGGCAAAAGTAAGGATTCAGCCAATGCACGAAGGGATTTAGCCAATCTTGGCATACGGAAAGAATTACACTTACAGCAGGATGGTGATCGTTATGCCATGAGGTTGGCATGTTACCAGTTAAATAAACTAGAGAAGAGATCTTTCTGCGAGTGGTTGGCAAATGTTAAGTTTCCTGATGGTTTTGCCTCAAACATTGCTCGATGTGTTAATGTTGGTGAATCAAAGATTTTAGGCATGAAAAGTCATGATTGTCATATTTTCATGCAAAGATTGCTTCCAGTTGTGATTGGTGGGTACTTTACGAGTGATGTTCGACAAGCTTTGACAGAGTTAAGTACCTTCTTCAAAAAATTGTGTACACGGGCACTCGAGATTGATGTCATACAGAGGCTACAAACTGACATCTCTATCATTCTTTGTAAACTGGAAATGATATTTCCACCTACATTTTTTGATATAATGGTGCATCTCGCCATCCATTTGCCACACGAAGCCTTGCTTGCGGGACCTGTGCAATATAGGTGGATGTATCCTTTTGAGAGGTATCTAGGGAAGTTCAAGCGCTATGTCAAAAATAAGGCCCGTCCAGAAGGCTCAATTGCCGAGGCCTATGTTCATGTGGAGTGCCTTACATTTTGTTCAACTTATCTCCATGACATTGAGACAATTTTTAATAGAGAGGAACGAAATGTGGATGTCGGTCAAAACCATCAAGAAGGAAGTTTGACGGTCTTCTCCCAAAAGGTTCGGCCGATGGGTTCGTCCTCCACTAAAAGGTTGGATGATCCGTGTTTTGCAAAAGCAGAGTGGTACGTGCTCAACAACTGTCCTGAAATTGAACAGTACATAGAGTAAGTACTATAGGTATTAAACAGAGCATCATACTCAACCTTCATATTCGATACTATGTTTGGAAAAGTAATTGTACTATTTTATTTGTCTCTTTGTGTAGACAGCACTATAACAAGATTAGAGAAGAGGACACTAACAACGTTGATCGTAGGCACCAAACAGAATTTCCCAACTGGTTCAAGAACCATGTAAGTCTCGACAATTTTTGTTACATAACTATTCACACTTTCAGGTCTACATAGTGCATATTTCATTCCTTCACGACAGACTCTTACGATTCTGTCCTCCTGAACATTATAGATTCCAGAATTGTGCAACTCAAATCCGGGTGAAGTTACAGATGAAGTTTATGCTCTTGCATGTGGACCAGATCCATGGGTTGGGTCATACAGTGGATGTATAATGAATGGAATTAGGTTTCACACAAGGGACCGTGAACAACACAGACGCACACAAAATAGTGGGGTCGTTGTTTCAGGAGTACATCAGTCGAACTCGGTTGATTTCTATGGTGTGTTGACAGATATATTGGAATTATGCTACATGGGCTGGCATCTTGTATACTTGTTTAAATGTGATTGGTGGGACGTTGGTGATCCTAGACGAGGCATACGTGTAGGTGACCATGTTACAAGTGTGAATACATCACGAAAGTGGTATCAGGATGAGCCTTTTGCCCTTGCTTGTCAGTGCTCACAAGTTTTTTACTTAAAAGACCCAAGTTTGGCTGGAAATTGGAAAGTGGTGCAAAAGATAACCAACAAAAATGTGTACGACATTCCATCCATCCCAACGGCCCTAGACGATGGTGATGACTCCTCTGATGGTGAGGCATATCAAGAGGAAGATGCTACCAATGAGTATGGTACAGTTAATCAAATTGATAGTGGTTTGGTAAATCAATTGCATCGAGAGGATGAAGAACCAGTTGCAGTTAATGACTTAATTGCGGTACACGATAATATTGGGAATGATATCGACCATACTTTTATTGACGATGAGGTGGACGGTGACACTTCTGACAATGATCCCAATATTGACCATTATGAGGATGGTGATGAGGAAGATTTGCATTCAAGTTCAGAAACAGACTTTGACTAAATAATATTAAGGTCTAACCACTAGTTGATGTGCTACCAACCTATAATGATCAGAAAAATGCTATGCTTTTATTTCTAGAACTCGACTTGCTGAATGTTGGTTTGTTTCTTATTTTGATATCGATCAAATGTGTGAAAATGGCATGATTTGGATGTTTGATTCACTCAAGTTCACATGATTATTAGCAATACATATTTGTTTAGACCTCAGTAGGCTTGATCTTTAGTCATATTTAGGAGCTGTCCAAGGTTGATAGTCAAATTCTGTTTTAAAGCAGATTTGCTGGTGATGTTACATAAACGATGAATGTTTAGAAGGTGCCAATAGATTGTCCCAGGAGATGTCTAATATGTTGGCAAAAATCTGGTGGGGAAGTCCAATAACAAAAAGGTTCCTGCATTGAAAGTTACATATCAGATTGGGGAGGATGGAAATAGTGGTGGGTTGGGGTTTATCACATTGAGGATTTTAATTTAGAAAAAATTAGGTAAACATAGTTGGAAGTTGTTAAAGGAACCTAAATAAAAAGAGACGAGATTTACAGATACAATGTTGTTTAAGTAATTATGTGTCATTTTCAGCAAAAGTGGGAACTTCTCCATCATTTATATGGAGTGTGATGCATTCATACTTATTTATGAATGAATGTTATCTTTGTTTAAAAAAAAAATGATTAATTATGTGATGCACATGTAAAAATTAAGTGTTATAAGGTGCACAAGAGAATATGTCTTAAATCCACATAACAACTGAAATTAGCAACCAAAGATTCAAGGTCAACAAGAAGCACAAAACTTACAAATGACTCTCTTTGGTTCTTTAAATCATATTACATAAGATTAACATTAGCTACTCAAGCCTTGAGAGTTGTTGCTTGAAATTGGTTTCCATTGATTTAAGGTGTCAATCTATATAATGTGGGTGTTTCTTGTGCTAATTTGCTTGCTTGTATTTGGAGAATATAATGGGTCAAAGGTTGGAACTTTGGAAGCTATTAGGAGATTTTGATGGAATGCATTTATAGAACCATATATGAGCAATAAATTAATTAATTAGGAAGGTAGGGGAGTAATTGATGAAAATCAAGTACTGAGTTTTCAAGCCTGAAGATACACCAAAGTCCAAACTCGTGGCAAACCATAAAACAGATTTAAAGACTAAAAATATGGATAGATTTGGACTTTAGAAATTAGTACTATATATCATGTGAAACTACAAAATTTATTATCGCAACCCAAATGATCTGAGCTTAAAATTTCTAGCACATATCCAACAAAAGATGGTCTATCACCAATTTGACATAGATATATATAACATTTAATTAAATATGGTACTAGTCCTTAGGATGGAATTGAGATCAGTAACTCTATATTCAAAGTAGACAATAAATTCAAATTGGTGTTAAACTTGTGATGAATACTTTCTCTTCCCTCTCCCCTATATTTTTCATGAAACATTCTGCAGTAAATCTGAGTTTATGGTGCATCATGATGGTGTGAATTAATGGGTTGAGCTAGCTTTAGCTGGTTTTAATGGTTTAATATGTTGATTCTGCACTCGATGGTGTGAATTAATGAGTTGAGTGAGATATTTATAGTTTCAACCTTAAACTTTACTGATTGAAGTAATTAAGCATAAGTTATGTAGCAAAACATACTTAGTGGTCAAAAGCAACAATTGTATAAGCTGGTCCAAGTTGTAGGTAGGTATTTAGATAAATTTTGTTGTACCTTATTGATCTGAGTGTATTGGGAATAAGTCTTGCAAGAGCATAAAGTTTCTGAATTAGGTTTTGTGACAGGAACATGCAATCAAAGACAATTTTGTAGCACATACATTTGGGTTGAAGATTTCGACCCACTTAATTAATCATTAAGTTCAGAAAATTCATTTTATATTTTTGTCTCTAGGATGAATGCAAGCGACTACGCCAAAGCATAAAGTGTGGACTTATAAACTGGCTTATTGTGGTGATTATATGCCCTATCTCCAAAATAATTTTTTTTGTTTTTAAACATTAAGCATCTAAATTGGTGACAGGTGCCACTTGAATATCTTAATACTTGAATATCTAAACTGTTGGCTGCTCATCCTTTATCTTAATACTGTTGACAGGTGCCACTTGAATATAACAGTAGTGCACATCTATTATATTCAATGTCAATATAAAAAAATCTAAAATATGAAAGTAATATATACTCTTTCCATTTGAAACTATATACTGTGCATGTTTGAAGCTTGTGCTATGGAGCAAACATGCCAAGGCATTTCAGAAGAGTAATCTTTCTGGTTTTTATGGCTGGTTTTTTCTTCTAGTTCATGTCATATTAATTTAAAATCATTAATATGAATGAGAAGTCATGAAATTAAAAATAAAAAATAAAACCATAAGTGCGGAAGTTTCTGTTGTAGCAAACTGTCCAGATACTGATATTATTACATTGAGCTGTCCAAAATTTTCCTATTTAATGGCTGGCAAGGGTTCATTATGATTCTAATTGATTTCGATTAAATGTAATAATTAATGTGAAGAGCTTCATGTATATAATATAAACCCAAGAAATGAAATTTAGAAATCTCATATGACATTCAAGCTAAATAAAATATGATAATTTTACTGCTTTTACATGGAATCTGGGGACGTTGGTAAGCTTCAAGAGCATTTAATTAATGGCCCAGGTATATTATAAATTGAGGCAATCTCTGTATGAAATATTAAGGTCAAGATAATTAACAGTGGCCCAAAATGTCTTGCCCCAAGTAACTATCATACAGAGGCCCAAGTATATTCATGAGGTAACACACTTAGCTCCATGCCCAAGTACTATATATAAAGCCACACACGTCTGGAAAGTAAGGCCTCAAACAAGGCGCAGTAACTGGTGGTGAATTACGTGGGAAACTGAAATATATTTTGGCTCCACTTTTAAAGAAATCTCTTCAGACAGCTGTATGAGGTATGGGTACCTGCTGCTAACCATTTACCATGGTAGAAGTGAACACATGGTTAGATTCATGGTTAGTTGATTTATTTCCTTTACCACAAGTATCGAAGACTCAGTTGCTCACTCTACACTTGTAAAAACTGAGGAGTATCTGCGGAACAAGGGCTGAGTAGAACTACATTTGCATTCAAGTTCGACATTTCTCAGCTGTCCAAGAAACTTTTCTGAGCTGTCCAAGAAACCCAGTAAGTCCTCCATTCCCTTTAATCTCCACTGCTCAAACAATGGGTTAATTAGATAATGTGTAAAGATATTTTTAAAAGTCTCAAATAATATAGTTGGATTCTAAAGAAACACAGCTGTTCAGCTTAAGAAATTCTGGAGATGGGTTACGGTTATGAAAAGAATCTCATAAGTTTATTAAGCACTCAAGTACTAGTCGATGGTAGGACTATATGCATGTCCAAATCTGTTTTATTTTTACATCTTTGGTAACTGGGCACTCAAGTACTAGTCGATGGTAGGACTATATGCATGTCCAAATATACTGCTAGATATATCTAGCAGTATATTTGTTTTGAGCTTCAGCTAGTACTATGGTTCTTGCTAATCAGAAGATCATGCACACTTTTATAAGCACTAACTGCCAGGACTTCCAAATTTAAATGTGCATATTTTTTCTTAGAGATTTTACATTTGAGAAATATAAAATAAAATGTATTTCAAGTAGTTCTCTACACTTTGGGTAAAAGCTGGGTGGTATTGCTTGTTTTTTAGACATTATTAGATACTTATCTGTATATATAGTGGAAATATCAGTATATTTATACATACTTAAAAATGGATTTTTTCCTCACTTGGTTAATCACTCTGTATAAGCTAATTTCTGGTTAGTAGCTATCATACTTGAAGTTTATACTAATTCTTCCATTATTTGTCTATAACCACAAACTTGGGTTGTGGTTGGTTATATAATGGTGCAGCCTATGAGAGGAACCAAGAATTTAAGAGGTGGGCGTGGTGGCCTTCGAGGAGCAGCTCGTGGTAGAGGAGTAGAAACACAGCCTCGAGCACACATGATAAGAGACGAGACAATTTCATTTTCAGATGCAGAAACTGAAGGACCGAGTGAACTACCTGATGAGGTTAGAATTCCAGCTAATGAGGCTTCAATGTCTAACATTGAAGTCCCTGCAGGTATGGAGATTAAATTGCTTTACATGTGTTTTGGTTTGTTACTAGTAATACTATCCAGATCAGCATCTATTCTGCCATGTGTTTCACTTTATGATTAAAATTGTGTGCTCTTCTTCTCTAGCTCCACCCGGGAAAAAATGTGGACAGGGACCAGCTAGAAGCACAGAATTTGATCGCATTCGGAAATTTGGCAAAATCTGTGTGGACATTTAGGATGGCCAAAGAGGAGTGTCATGTCAAAATGCGACGATGTTTTCAACACGTGTGACCTGGATTGTGAAAGTTTATGCTGACATGCGACATGCAAGTTGGAGTCATGTTGATAAACAGAACAAGGATGAGCTAACGGATCGTGTCCGAGTAAGAATTGTGTCAAATAAACTCATAATCTATTGAATCCAACTGTATTTACATAATTAATTGTGGGTATTATATCAATGTTTTTAATAGGCTGATTTTGTATTGGATTGGACCAAAAGCAACCATCGAGAGACAGTGGCGATGGCACTTGCTCAAAAATACAACGATTATCACTACCTACTGCACTGCAAGTACCTGGAGTATGATACACATGAAGCTGCAATTTCTGGAGGGCCAAAGTTGGTGGACAAGGTTGTTTGGCAGTGTTTGTGTGAGAGGTGGGGGAGTGAAGACTTTAAGGTAACTCACAAGTTTCTTAAGCCAAATCTTTAAAGTTTGTTGGCTGGTTTTTAATAGGTATTATATGAAAATAATTTCATACAATAATAATATTTCAACAACCTGTTTAAATTGTAGAACCTATCAAGGCGGAACAAACAAAATAGGTCCAATCAAAGGATTAATCACACGGGTGGTAGGAAGTCTTTTGTTAGGCTAATGGAGGAAAAGGTTAAAGCATAAACTCATACTTATTTTTGTGAACCATTTCTAACTCATATACAAGAATGTACTAACATGGTTTGTTAATGGATTGAAGCGGGAACAAGCTCCTAATTATGTAGCTTTTTACAAAGAGGTGCATTGGTCCACAAAGAATGGGAGATTTGTAACTGAAGCTGCTGAGCAGAATTATGTGAGTGAATCTTTGTTTGGACCTTATACTTTTTGCTGGACATATATAGAGATTATTCACATGGTTAATCCCTAAAACTGATCCCCATATATTCTAATGTAGAATACGATGGTGGAGCTGTTGAATGAGATGCCCCCAGAAAATGGGGGGGATGAAAATGCAAATGCAAATGCTGTATTCAAGGAGGTATTGGGATCTCGATCGGGCTATGTTAGAGGATTAGGCCATTTAGTTATACCTGAACCATCTGAGTCATTGCTGTCCAATAGGGAGTTTATACGACTAAGGGAGGAGAATGAGAAGAACAAGGCTGAGGCAGATAGCTTCAAGAGGAAACTTGAGTCGTTTATGGTTGATGTCTCAAAAATGCAGACTTGTTTTGATGAATTTGAGAGGCTGAATAGCCGTGTGTCTGAATTAGAGTCACAGAGGGAGTCTCAACAGGAGACTCCAGGAGATGCATAGCCTTCCTCCAATAATGGGGGGGGGGGGTGGGGGGGTTATATAATGTGAAATTTTTTGAAGTTGTTGGAGTAGAAGTAAAATCTGGGTGTATCCTTTTGTTTAGCATGTTAGGGTGGGTGTTTTGTGGGAACTTGGTTAGAATTGGAGAATGAATTATGCCGGTACAAATTTTTAAGAAAAGAGCAATTCCAATTTTGATAGTTGGCCCATGGAAAGATAGGATTTACAAAGGCATCTCTGCATGGGTTAGCATGTTACAGGTATGATATTTTCTCTAATTCTCACCCAGTTTTGTTATGTCATTTAATAACAATGCACACTGCTATTTTACGTACATTTTGTAGAAGTGATCATGTTAGTTGACGAGCAGATTTTTATAGGTTGACAGCATTGTAGTTCATAAATCAAGTTCATAACAGCATGACTGGAAATAATATTCTTTGCAGCAACAAAATTGCATCTCAGGTCACTCAATTTCTGCATGCTAAAGTGATAGTGGATTGACTATGAACAGATGGCACCATAACTAGTATTAGAGTGTTAATGAGATGTGTTCTAGCCAATATATGGATGTTTCACACACACTGGAACAGTGTTAAAATGCATTCTAATATGCAAGAGAAAATGAAATAGGTGGGTGAAGCTTACCTAATTAATTAGATGTACGGCCAAATTAATTAGGTAACTGGAATAGTCATAGACTAATATGCATTGTTGCTTTTTATATTTTACTTTAGTATTAGTGTTAATTTTTCATAAGCACACACATTTTTGGCATAGTTGGTGGTTTTACAGCTTACACCATATTAGTGTTTGAAGTTACATTATTATCAATGGGATGAAATTTAGTTGTTTTGATTTTAGTTGTTTTGATTAATCTATGGGTATCAGGACATGCATGGTCAAGGAGACATAATTTGGAACACGTGTAACTTAAATGAATGGTTGTGAGTCTAGAATTGGGGACCTTTTACATGAACATGACTGACTCCTATCAATCTTTGTCCAATCTTGCAGCTAATATCAGTTATTGGGACTAAAGATCCTAAGGACTTGTTCGAGTACCTGAGTAGAACAAAGACCCAAGACCCAAGCCTCCATGCATGCAGTTTAGGAAGAATAGTGGTGAATGAACAATCCAAGCATGTTCAAGATGCACGATCAGGCAACCAAGTAGCTTTTGTCTATGCAATACCCATGTTCAAGATGCACGATCAGGCAACCCTGTTCAAGATGCACGATCATGCATGTATATTTTGTCTGTGCAGTACCCGTACTGCAGGTTTTATGTAATATATGTGCATGTTGGTGACATGCAATGAAACGAGATTGTGCTAAAGTTCAATATATGCATGTACGTTGGTTAGTTATGGATTTTTTCTGTTGTTATGTTTTGGATTTCTGCTGGGCACTTGATCTAGTTTAAACTACATTATTGACTTATAGTTAGGCATGAAGTTTACGGCATAAACAGGATTTTATGGACATGCAGTATAAAATCTGCATATAATTTAATGAATGCAAGCTGTGGCATGAATTGAAAAAAAAATAAAAATATTCTGACTATTTCTGACGTCAACAAGAAATTTTTTTTAGTTTATGACATTTTCTGACTATGGTGTTACTGTCAGAAATACTTATATCTGGTGAATTAGTTTTATCAGTGTTGTGTATTTCTGAAGGACTTATATATGCCACAAATCCATAAATCTCACAAGTACAAATCGCTGGAAAAACTTATTTCTGACAATACAATTTGGTAACAAAAGGAATAATGTTAATTCTGGCATGGATATTATGGACAGAAAAGACTATGGGAAATACAATTCCGGCAAGCTACTATCGCCAGAAATATTTATTTTTGACCCAAATAGTTCACAGGAAATACTCATTTCGGACCGTATGTTATGGCCACATATACTTAAATGTGGCGAGGGAGGTCACCACATAAACTTTTTCTGGCGAAATGAACCAAGTGTTGGACTGCTATTTCCGGCAAAATTATGTCTTATTTGTGGGGATTTGGTCATGCCAGAAAAAGTATTTTTTTGGACAGCACATGAGATCGCCAGATATAGCAGCATGTTGGGCCAGTTATTTCTGACGACCGTCCCACGAAATGAAAATGCCGAAATAAGACATTTGTGGCATTTTATTTGGGTAATATGGACGAAATTAATCGCGGAAAATACCGCTTTTTGTTGTAGTGTTTTGGATGGATAGTCCAATATATATGAATTAACCTCTTCAATAGTTTTGATTTTAACTAAAACCCCAACTTTTAGTCAAATTCTGGACTTCTCTTAATACACAAAAAATATTTCATCTGAACACTTCACACTTTTTCAGTCAATACATTTCTCATGACAAAAAATTTGAGGGTATTTTTCTAGAAAAATTCTTCTCATCAGTTATTATTCACCACCCCATACCCTACACCCTATGAAAAACACCCATACAACTTATGATAAATGCCCCACACCCTTAAAAAAAAAGTTATAGATGTGAGGTATGAAAGTAAATAGTAGCTGATGCATAGAATTCTTCATTTTTCTAAAATGGTTATTTTTACTAGTTATTTTATGAGAATGTCAATAGTTTAAAATATAGTTGTGCAAAATATTATATAACGAATTATGTTTTTACCAATCAAATTTTGTGATACACAAATCGATTTGTTAACACACCACTTATTATATGATCTATTATAATTTTAGAAAGCTAAAATAGCAATAATTTTTTTTAATATAGTTAATGTGAAAGATCACTTTCATATAAGTAGTATATGCTGGGTGTGTAAAAACAATGCTTTTGAATAAATTTTTTCTTTTCATTTTCCTATACAATGATGTTGTGGTAAGCACAAACGTGGACTCCCTCAAATATTTTATATTATATATCTTGACCGAATAATTCATAATGGAAAAGTAATATGCACTACAAAATCTAAGAATAGGTATCTCTTTATATTTTTAAATCGAAAAATTGTCTCCAAAGTCTACAAATATTGTTTCTATATAGACAATAAAAATAAACTCAAAATTCTTGTCCCCCGGGCTTTTAGAAGATTTGAATACATATATAGCTTTTTTTTTCCAAAACCCTATGCCTCGGTTTGGATATAAAAGTCCATTCAATTCAATTCATCTCATCTAATCATTACAATTTTTTCAAATTTTTACAAAAAATATAATAAAGAATTCAGTTTTTTCAAATTTCAAAATAATAATAATATTAAAAAATAATATTCTAACAATATTTTATTTAACTTTCAACTTTTATCTTAACTCGTCTTATTTCAACTCACTATTTATACCTCCTCTAAGTTTCTCATAAATATATAAAGAGAGATGATATTGAACACTTCTAGAGTGGCACATACAAGCCCACTTAAAGATTATTCTTTTTTAAAAAATTAAAAAATAAAAAGCCTTGCGTTTATTTTCTATATATCCTCCCTTAACATATTTATTTCAAGTGAATTATTTCCTTAGTCTCTCCAAATTATTTCTAGCAAGCTTCGTCCCTCGACAAAAAAATAGTGAACTAAAAATATGAATTTATCTATTATTCTTAT